>MJUU01067727.1:0-15598 GCA_002080025.1 Modiolus philippinarum
TTCAGATAAGACAAGTAGACAAAAATAGTGTCATTACAATTCAGATAATACAAGTAGACAAAAATAGTGTCATTACAATACAGATAAGACAAGTAGACAAAAATAGCATCATTACAATTCAGATAAGACAAGTAGACAAAAATAGTGTCATTAAAATACAGATAAGACAAGTAGACAAAAATAGTGTCATTACAATTCAGATAAGACAAGTAGACAAAAATAGTGTCATTACATACAGATAAGACAAGTAGGCAAAAAAAATGTTACTACAATATAAACCCAAAATCAGATAAAGTGGTGTCATTTCCATACAGACCAAAGAAGTAGGTAGAAATAGTGTGTTTACAGACCAAGGTTGTAGGCAGAAATCGTGTCGATACAATACAGACCAAAGAAGTATGCAAAAATAGCTAGTTATGTCCAGCTAATTATTATGGCAAGCTCCTTATTGTGTTCATCTAATTACTTTGTCAAGCTCTTTACTTTGTTCACATTCATTTTTAATTACACTTGTTCAAATTTCAGTCATTGACATGCTGCAGTCGTATCATGCTGTGCTTTGTATATCCCTTTATTAAAAGTTGGTTGGTATGCTCTTTGAACTTCCTGGGGCCAATACTGAGCTAAAGCCACTGTTGAAATGTTATCAAAGTTTATTGAGAAAAATGTTTTAGAGTGCTTACAAGTTCATTTTGTTGATTTTCAAAGTTATAAAGGGACATAATCCTTCAAATATATTTGACTAGGACTCATCTTTTATCTCGCCATGCTCATTTGCAGCATCATCCAGCATAAGCTACTTTTAAATGTTATTCAATTCAATGAGAGTAAATTTTCTAGAGTGCTTACAATAACATTTAATAACAATATCATTAAGTTAAAAAGGGACAAAATTCATATATAAACGACTATCATCTTTGAGCTTGCTTCAGACATTCTCAAGCTGAAGCTACTGTATCATAATATCCAAATCCAATGAGAAGGTCTCATCATAGAACTTGCTGTAGGCATCCCTGACGTAATGCTACTGTATAAATATTATTAAATTCTAGTAAGAAATAAATAAGCTAGAGCTCCTCTGAAGCAGAGGATGTACCAACTGATGGACACAGGCACAGACAGAGGCCTAGCATTACCATATTCCATCACAGCTTTTTGGCAGTATAAAAATTAATGATTGCTACATATGCAATGAGAGGATATAGAGTAATGGACACGAGACAAAGTCTTAAGAAATACATGGTATCTACTTGGATAAATGTATTACACTGTTTTTATTTATTGCAGAAAAATAATGTAAAAAATGCTAACCTTGATGTAGAAAAAAAGTTTAAACCTTAAGACCAGTTTTGATAGTATTCATAAAAGTATCAGAAAAGGTTGGTCTTTCACTCTGGGTATCCTGATAAAGATGCCACTGAGCATATTGCTCAGAATTTCTTGTAACATGTGTTTTCCATTGATGTAATATAATGATAAAATTTACATAGAGCAAACAGAGCCCTGTGTAGTTCTTATGGTAACATCAAAGGAAAATATATTAGTCCATGGGCTGGAATAACCCCTCGTGCACCCCCCCCCACTTCCGAACCCCACCCATTTTTTTAAGTCCGTATACATCCCCTCTTCAAAATTAAACATGTTAAGACGAGCATTACCTGCACGCACTTGTGGAATTCGGCCCATTTTTAGACCCACCCACCAAAATTTTGGAAAATATCGTTTTTCGTTCAAGTTTTTCTTTCAGTTGCTTCAAAATGTTAACCAAATGCTTTCCAGTTATAAATACGGGGTATCAAATGATTGCATATTGTATGAACTTTACAAAGAACCCAAGTTTTAACAATTTCTATGACTATAGCGTTCCATAGCGCAATTAAACGTACCCCTACCCCAATGAAATATTGACGAAAAAACTGATATTTTCATTGGAATTGCGTAATTTTGATGGTCTAGAGAACCCGAAGTGCATCTCAATTCCTGATTCTGAAAATTGTTTTTAGCTTTTCAATCTATTTTCTACAAAATAAAACATGTTAAGACGATGTTAACATATTTTAAATGACCAAAATTTTATTTTCAAATAGACCAAATACAGGGACCTTTGAATAATTTCGTTTTTGATTAAGTTTTGTCTTTCATTTGCCTAATATTATTTTTTAGTGAACAAATATCGTTTAAAATAGGTATCAAATGAAAGCTTATTATATTTGCTTTACAACCATTACAAATAATGACTACTTTTAGGTAATTAAAACATCATACAAACATCATACATCAATAAAACTTACCCCTACCCCAACAAATATACTCTAAAATTGTCATTTTTTTGTCTATTTTCGCATAAAAATAATCAGAACACGCAAAATGTGTGTTGTATACAATGTATAACAATGTTACATGAATAACATTATGATTTGGTATTTTAACAGCCATTTGTCGACTAAAACTAAATATTTTGCCCGAAATTGATGAAAAATGGGAATTTTTAACATTTTAGAATTGTCCAAAGTTCACTGTTAAATCGTTATATATTCCAAATCTGGAGGATATATCTGCAGATATGCTAATTATTTGTACCAAGCAACACATAAGTTGTCTTAAAACATTGTTTAGAAAAACAATGAGTGCTTAATGTGACTCTAAATACCGAAAATCTTATCCCTACCCCAACAAATTTTCCCTATAATTGCCAATTTTTTGTCAAAGTTTGCATGGAAATAACCAGAACACGTAAAATGTGCGCTGTATATGACAATGTTGCATGAATAACACCATAATTTAGTATGTAAACAGCCATTGGTCGACTACGCAATATTTCTCCGAAAATTCATAAAAAATGGGCATTTTCAACATTTCAGATTTGTCCATTGTTCACTGTTAAATCGCAATATATGCCGAATCTATAGAATATATCTGCAGATATGCCAATTAATTGTTCTAAGCAATACATAAATTGTCTTAAAACAGTGTTTAGAAAAATAAGGAGTGTAAAATGTGCCTCTAAATAGCGAAAATCTTAGCCCTACCCCAACAAATTTTCCCTAAAATTGTCAGTTTTTGGTCCATGTAGGGATAAAAATAACCAGAATACAGAAAAGGTCTGTTGTATATGACAATGTTGCATGAATAACATCATAATTTGGTATTTAAAAAGCCATAGGTCGACTAAAACTCAATATTTCTCCGAAAATTCATAAAAAATGGGAATTTTCAACATTTCAGACTTGTTCATAGTTCACTGTTAAATCGCAATATATATCAAATCTATAGAATATATCTGCAGATATGCCAATTAATTGTTCTAAGCGATACACTAGTTGTCTTAAAACATTGTTTAGAAATGGAAGGAGTGTTTAATGTGACTCTAAATACCAAAAATCTTACCCCTACCCCAACAAACTTTCCTCAAGGTTGTCGATTTTTTGTCTATGTAGGGATAAAAATCACTACCACACGCAAAATCTGCGATGCATATAGCAGGGTTGCATTAATTCAATCAGGATTTGGTATTTTAAATCCCACTGTTCAGCTTAAATTCAATATTTAGTGAAAAATGGGGATGTTTAGCATTTCAGATTTGTCCAAAATTCACTTTTAAATCGTTATATGTGGCAAATCTGGAGGATTTATTTGAAGATATGCCAATTTATTGTTTTAACCGATATATAAGTTATCTTAAAACACAGATTAGAAAAACAAGGAGTGTTCACTGTGACTCTAAAAACCGAAAATCTTACCCCTACCCCAACAAAATTTAACTTAAAAGTCCCCAAAATATGTCCTTCTTTATATATATATGAACATAGCATGCTAATGTTTTACTTTCTTTGCAAAAGATGCATTTGATATGTCGTTATACGTAATTTTAACACCAAATATGGGTAAACTAGAATATTTTGGGCGATTTTCGTGAAAAATTGGAATTTCCAGCATTTCAGAATTTTACAAAATCCAATTTTAATTGTTGATTAACTGCCCATAAACCACAAACATGATCTTATTTGTGATATAAGTCAGTATTTGTGTATTTTGGTGTTTGAAAATGATATGTCATTGGACCTTTATACACTGTTTAAGCTTTTCAAGCTTTTTAATCTGAATAAAGTGAAATAAATTGTGTTGAATATGTGTGGTAAGGTGTAATATGTTTGTAATTTATGAGACTGTAGTTAGTCTAAAATGTTTAAAAGCATACTTTGTAATTGCTTACATATAATGAAACGATATTAAATCAACATTTTCAAGTTACATATCAATTTCATGAAGTATTTGCATCTCAAAGTCAAAACAGCAGAAATTCTGAAAAACGGAAAATTCCCATTTTGCGTCGAATTTCGGGCAGAAGAGAGGAAAAGAGACATCCTAAAAAGTTTAAATCTACTTAAATGATCTTCTGCATGTCAGCTTAAGTGAAATAAACACTATATTCCCATTAAACATTATCTTTTTATCATTAAGAGCCTGAATATTTCAAATTTTTCCCTAATTTTGAGGGGGAGGGGTGCTAATTTTGACATTTCTGAACCTACATTATGTCTGAAACTAAAATTTGTGTGCACAATATCTTGCTAATATATCATAAATCATTATTATATCGGCCATTATAAAATATATATTCAGATTTTACGATCCTAAAGTCTGAAAGTCGAAATTGTGAAAAAATCTAAAATTCCGAAAATTTCCATTTTTCTAAAATTTTATACCGAAAATCAAAATTTTATGGATTTTAATGGTTTTATTTTCCAACATTGTATCACACCTGATAAGTTAGGCATAAAAACTAGATCAAATCACGAGGGTTGTTTATCTGAAAGGAATTGACAGCCTAAAATTGTCATTTTCGCATTTTTTTTGCAGGAGGAGGGGTACATTTTTTGCATCCCCAGATAATAAAAGTGGCGTAAAGTGCCCAAACTTGTGTTCATTGTAAAGAATATTAATTTAGCTTTAATTTGGTACCAAATTTTAGTATATATTACCTATCGTTAAAAAATTATGGAGCTTAAAAGATGAAACTTAGGTTAAAACGAAAATACAAGAATTTCTGATGGTGTACTATAAAAGTGGCCCTATACTGTCTATGCGTGCAGGTTATGTTCGTGTTAACATGTTTTATTTTGAAGAGGGGACATAGAAGGACTGAAAAAAATTGGTCTGGTTCGGAAGTGGGGGGGGGGTGAACGGAAAGTGTTTCCAGTCCACGGACTATATGACACAATGCACAGGGAGCAATATTCTTCATTACATCTTTATAAGGATACCCAATGTGCAATTTTGGGGTGATGTTTTTATAGAAAAACAAAACTGTAATTTTAAGAAAACCAAAACTGTAATTTTAAGAAAACCAAAACTGTAATTTTAAGAAAAACAAAACTGTAATTTTAAGAAAAACAAAACTGTAATTTTAAGAAAAACAAAACTGTAATTTAAGTATCATAGAAAAAAATTTTTGTCAAAAGAATGAAAATTGGCCATGAAATTGCAATTTGTTGTATCCATTTAACAGCTGTTCAGGTTTTACATTTCAGATTTTGATGATTTGTTTGATGATGAAGACTTGTCCTGAACTTTTACAGACACTACACAAAGAATGGTGCATCATCTTTATGTGGATATCATCCTGTTCATTCACTAGTGTACATTGTTGTTTATTTATCATCTTACATCGATACATGTTTTATACTGTAATTTTTTATCATTAAAATGTTTTATTTCATTTATGATTTATTTTTAAGCAATACACAAAGTGACTATAGGAACACTCAACCTCTAGTCTATAAATACAGAATAATTTGAAATGTGTGATTTTCATAGAGTTATTCCCCCTTTGTTCTTTGGAATAGCAAGTTCATCAAAATTAGATGTGAATGTTACACAGCATATTTTTATGCCCTGGTGAATTGAAGATTCAGGGGCCATATAATGTTTGGTCTGTATGTCTGTTTGTACACAAAAAAAACTTTTAACATTGGGTATATCTTTGCATGGTAAGTGATAAGGCTTTCATATTTTGCAAATGTATTCCTTCTGGCAAGTCCTTTAAAACGATACCAGAATTTTGACCTCGTTACATGTGATGGGCTTTTTGAAAAAAATAATAAACTTTAATATTTGGTATATCTTTTGAATGGCAAGTGATATGACTTTCATATATTTACATGTGCATTCCTTGTGGCAAGACCTGTAATTGGTACCAGAAAATTTGACCTTGTGACCTTGACCTTGGCATATGAACAATTGCATAAAAACTTTAACATTGTGTACTGTATACCGGGAAATTTTTGTGCTGTTTTTGTCTTGCCTGAGACGAAAGTTGCTGAAAGCGAGACATAGGTATTATTTTCCAGCAACTGTGAAGGCGGCGTAAACTTTCTTAAAATTAATAAACTTTTTGAAGTGTATCACTTATATGCAACATCTTTTGCACACAGATAGCTTATAGTTAGAACTTTCTAGCAACACATGACATTGACCTTGACTTCATGGTTCAATGACTTCATGAAAATTTCAACATAGTTTTATATTTGAGTCCTTTTCTCAGGATTTGTAATGCATATAGCTCAATTATATTAAGTGTAATGATGTATCTTAGCGGGTACATGCCAGTCTGTCACTTGTCAATTGACTTTGACCTCATGAGCACAGTTCAACGACTTTGTAAATTTATCGACATGGTTTTATATTCAAGTCGATTTCTGAGATTTTGAAATGTATAGAGATACCATATATGTTGTATTGCTATATCTTCATGGGTACATGCAAATCTGGCACCTGTCATATAACATTGACCTCAATTTCATGGTTTACATTTATGTCCATTTCTCAGCACTTGTAACACTTAGTCTTTCCATATTAGGTTTATTGTTACATCTCAGTGTGTAGATGCCAGTCTGACACCTGTCATATAACCTTTTTTAAGTTAGTATTCAACATTTATGTCCCCTTTTTTGCATTTTTAGCTCGCCGGGACGAATGTCCGGAGAGCTATTGTCATACCCCGGGTGTCGGCGTTGGCGTCAGCAAAACTTTAACCTGGCTTGTGGAATTGAGACCTAAATAGCTAGGATGTTGATATTTGGTATGTGACTTCCTTGTGATGAGAGTTTTCTTCTGGTACTATACTTGTAGACATTTTGACCTTGACCTTGCCCATAGGGCAATTTTTAAAAAACTTTAACCTTGCCTCTAGAAGGTAGGCTTTTAGTGGTAGGGTGTTCATATTTTATATGTAACTTCCTTATGATGAGCGCTTTCTTCTAGTACCATACTTGTAGACATTTTGACCTTGACCTTTCCCTGAGGGCAATTTTCAAAAAACTTTAACCTTGCTTCTAGAAGGTAGGCTTTTAGTGGTAGGTTGTTTATATTTTGTATGTAACTTCCTTATGATGAGATCTTTCTTCTGGTTCCATACTTGTAGACATTTTGACCTTGACCTTTGCCTGAGGGCAATTTTAAAAAAACTTTAACCTTGCCTATAGAAGGTAGGCTTTTAGTGGTAGGGTGTTTATATTAGGTATGTAACTTCCTTATGATGAGTGCTTTCTAGTGGTACCATATTTGTAGACATTTTGACCTTGACCTTGCCCTGAGGGCAATTTTTAAAAAACTTTAACCTTGCCTATAGAAGGTAGGCTTTTAGCGGTAGGGTGCTTATATTTGGTACGTAACTTCCTTATGATGAGTGCTTTTCTAGTGGTACCATATTTGTAAACATTTTGACCTTGACCTTGCCCTTAGGGCAATTTTTAAAAAAAACTTTAACCTTGCCTCTAGAAGGTAGGCTTAACCTTGCCTCTAGAAGATAGGCTTTTAGTTGTAGGGTGTTCATATTTGGTATGTAACTTCCTTATGATGAAAGCTTTCTTCTGGTACTATACTTGTAGACATTTTGACCTTGACCTTGCCTTGAGGGCAATTTTTAAAAAACTTTAACCTTGCATCTAGAAGGTAGGCCTTTAGTGGTAGGGTGTTTATATTTTGTATGTAACTTCCTTATCGTGAGAGCTTCCTTGTGGAACCATATTTGTAGACATTTGACCTTGACCTTGCCCTGAGAGCATTTTTTTTTAAAAAACTTTAACTTTGCTTCTAGAATTAAGTTATTTAGTGATAGGGTGTTTATATTTGATATTTGACTTTCTTGTGAAGAAAGCTTTCTATTACTTTCGAATTTATTGTGCATTGAGGTTACTGGAATTTCCGGCAAGCTATGTTGTCTTCTGACAACTGTTGTTAAAAACTAGACTTTCCATTTAAGGATTATTGCTACATCTTAGTGGGTGAATGCCAGTCTGACACCAGTCAAGTAACCTTGACCCTGATTACATGGTTCAGTGACTTCCTTAATTTTTACATTTATGCCCATTTTTTCATTTACAATAATTTCACATCTGTACTTTCGATATTAGATTTATTGTTACCGTAAAACATGTAAATGGATACACGACAGTCTGACATCTGTCAAGTAGCCTTGACTTTAATTTCATGGTTCACTGACTTTGTTAATTTTTTAAATTCATGTTCATTTCTCATTAATTTTAACATTTATACTTTCAATATTAGGTCTGTTGTTACATTTTAATGGATGCATGTTGGCCTGACACTTGGTTTGTTACCTTGACCTTGTTTTCGTGGTTTATTGACTTGGTTAATTTTTAACATGCATGTTCATTTCTCAACAGCCTTAATATCTAGTCTGCACCAAATTTGGTCTGATGTTAGTAGATGGGTATGTGTCTGTTTGCCAACAGTAATTTAAACTTGACTTCAATTTCTAGGCTTTGTGATTGTTTTTAACTTATAATTCATTTCTTTTCATGTCACCAGATGCTTGAAAGGCAAAACGGGCATTGCATGATTTTTCATCCAATCATTATGTATAGACGACAATGATCATATTCAGGCGAGACGTATCTGTGTCTACACTTGGGTTTTTTTTTGTGTTTTTTTTTTTTTGACGGTTCTCAAAATAAATTTCTTTTTGGGCAGTCTTGAATTCGCAATTGCTGGTCATGCCACTAAATCAGCCTATTACATCAAAATATTCGCAACAGTTTTATTTTCACACTTTACCCCTTAATGCAAAAAAATAGAAAAATAAAACTGCCGTTAAAATTTCATGATTTACAGTATATTTTTTTTATTGGTAAGTGATAAGGATTTCATATTTTGCATGTGTATTCTTTGTGGGAAGACCTTTCGGTACCAGAATATTTAAACTTGTGACCTTGACCTTGGCATGTAACTTCACCAAAAAAAATGAAATTTTATTGTACAGTATTTATTTTATATATTAGAGGTTCAACAAACCAAAATAGATCACTTGTTAATTCAGTTTGTTAATTTGCAACTCCTTCAAAACTAAGTCAGATTTCAACCAAAATTTCAGGATACATGTATGTTGTTTACCTGATTTGTTCTTTATTACCAATAATGCCATTACAAATTAGTACTGTCGTAAGACAGACATATTATGGTATACCAGCCATCCGTTAACTTTTTGATTTCGGACAACAAATCTGAAGTCAATTTTAAACAATATGGTTGACTGCCACATATGACTCAAAACCAACCAACATAAATTGAATAAGGCTACCCCTTTTAGTCGTTGACTACTACAAAAGTATTTAGAGTATTATTGACATGTTCCATATAAACCTTATTAATATGCATGAGGCATTTTGGGATTTATGCTTCAGTTGCTGTCTTTGACCTACATTTTACACATTAGCAACTCTGTTTGATGGATTTTTTAAAGTCCATTGCGGCTTACTGACTTGCCCTACATCCACCATATTTGTATGCATGATGTATTTTAGGATGACCGTTGCAATGCATGCTTCAGTTGCTGCCTATAATTTATATTTTATGTATAAGCAACTTCGTTGGATAAAATGGAATGTTTAAGGTTGTATGGGGGTTTAAAACTTAGCATTATTCTTATGCATCTAACAAAAAAAAATGGATTTCTCTGTTGAATTGTTGGCTAAATTATTTTCAATGTCTTATAATAGTTTAATTTGATCAGATATGCCACTTTAATCTGGTAACCGTGCAGATTGTAAACCACCATTTTATTTAGGGGGACACTTTGTTTGGAAAAAATAGGAAAATATCAGTTTTTCTCTATTTATTCAAAACTATATTTGGTAACCCTGCAATTTTTTTTTTCATGTAAACCCAAGACAAGTATATCAGCTAATAATTTACTAAATTTTTAAAAAATTCTTTCTGGTTTAACTAAAATAAGTTATAATTTTGTGAAAATTCACTTATTCAATCAAAAAAGCTGATTTTTACATGACAGATTTCACTCTTACATGGTAACTGAACCTAATTTTTATTTTATTTTTTGGTATGCTCTTATAGCAAAGTGTAAGTCATGAATGTAGCAGAAAATTCTGTCTGACAGTCTTGAAACCCTTGTACCACTTTAAAGACCATTCCCATTTCATGGCAAGTCCAACATCGACAATATTGTTATGCATGATGCATTTTGGGGTGACATGCTTTGGATGTTGTCTGTAAACTATATTATATGCATGAATAACTTTGTTAGGACGAATGGTGAGAGTCCATTCGAATAACTGAAATTTTCCACATCTGACAAATATAATAGGAAACAAGAATTTATTTTATGCCAATTTATTAAAGTTATTATATAAAATATTTTGACAGTTACACATATGGAATAATTATAGACAATGCTAAGAGAGGTGATGAGCTTAGAAGTTGGGTGGCTGTTTTCTCTGATATTTTTGCAAAAAAAGAGGCATGTTTTAAATGCAAAACATAAAATAATTCATTTCCAAAAGTTGCCAATTATATGGGGTGCTCAATAAATTCTATCTCAGTACAAACATGCTCTACATAATTTGTACAGGCAAACTTCACAAGACCTTGGTTGCAAGTGACCAAGTAATTTCTGAGAATAATATTCAACATAGAAACCAGCCACCGCCTACTAATTATACCTCATAGTGCAGCATTGACTATATTCATTTCATATACGTCATTGCGAAAATATATACACAGGAAAAGTTTTACAAATAGAACTTGCCGAAGTGGCATAGATCACAGCAGTAAATGGGAATTGACTATAACCATTCTTCCTCACAGAGTCATTAATGAGTACAATGAAGGGCACAGACAGCATACAATAAATATGTTGCAGCTGTCATCCCAAGCTGCATAATGTTTACCAATATGGTTGATGTGGGAGGAATGGATTTTAACCATTCTATCTGACCAATTCATTATGCGTTAAAGTAGGTCAAAAACAGCATCTGAAGCATGCATTGCAGCTGTCATCCAAAGATACATGATGCATATCAATATTGCTGTTGTTTGACATTTCAATGTAAGTAGGAATCTACCTAGCCGAGGCGTTCATGCATGAAATAAACGTCACATACAGCATCCAAAGCATGAATAGCAACTTTCAACAAAGATGCATCATGCATAGCAATATGGTTAACGTAAATGAGAGTCACAGACATCATCCTAACCATGCATTGCAACTGTTATTCCAAAATGCATCATACATACCAATATGGTTGATGTGAACCATGTCAGAAAACAGTAATGGACTTGAACCATTCTACCTAACCAAGTCACCCATGCATAAAATGTAGGTCACAGACAGCAACCCAAGCATGCATTGCAGTTCATTCCAAAATGCATCATGCACACCAATATGGTTTATGTTGGACTTGGCACTAAGCAGAAATGGACTTTTACCATTCAACTTAGGTCGCTCATTTGTGAAATGTAGGTCAATGAGAGCATCCCAGGTATGCATTGCAGTTAGAATCCCAGAATGCACCATGTATACCAGTATAGTTGTTTTGGGATGAGGCATTAAGTGGAAATGAACTTAAACCACTCCACCTCAGCAAGTCACTCATGCATAAAATGTTGATCAAAGACAGCATTTGAAGCATGTATTGTAGTTGTCATCCAAAACATATCATAATAACTCACACAAAAGAAGTTTGGGGGTATAGAGGTATGTCAGTCCATGTACCTTGTCAGCGCATGTCCTCCTAAATGGATATGTATGCGTTTTGATGAAATGTTACACAGTTGTAAGCACACCATCTTAAGATCTGCAACGAAGTAATGTGGTTGCTGCAAGAAATTTTGAAGGGGAAATAATTAAGTTTTAAAAATTTTCTGGAGAAAAGGGGAGAGGAATCTTATCTGCACAAGTCCTCTTAAATGGCTGCTTTGATTTTGATGGAATGTTTCACAGTTGTAGTAAACCACCTGAAGATGTGTACAAACTACAAAGTAATATAGTAGCTGATAGAAATTTGGAAGGGAGACAATTTGTTTCTGGAAAAAAGGGAGAACCTTTTAAGTGCATATCCTTCTAAATGGCTGCTCTGATTTTGATGTACCAGTTATGTTCACACCTCAAGATGTGCATAAAGTTTTATTGTTGCTACTAGAAATTTTGAAGGGGAGATAATTCAATTTATATATTTTCTAGAAAAAAGAGGGAGTATTAAATACCTTGTCAGCACATGTCCTCCTAAACAGCTGTTTAGATTTTGATGAAATACTACACAGTTCAAGTATATCACCTGGAGATATGCATGTAGTAATATGGTTGCTGAATGAAATTTTTAAGGAGATATAATTCAATTCACTTTTACACACAATTAAATTTGCATCAGTGTTCAATGAGTGGGGGTAGAACTGGCTGCCACAGCTCTAGTTCATACTTTTATGGTTGATGTGGGATGCTTCAGTAAAGGGAAATAACCATTCTCCCTCAATGAATGCAGAAACTGACACTAGGGCTATCACATGTCTTTTAATGAGGTGAGCTTATATTGTGTTCTACTGTCTTAATTCCTGCAGTCAGCCATCTTAGTAAGGATCCAGATATGTATGACATGAATATCAGTGGTGAGCATTGATTGATTCAGTAGATGCAGAGATTTGATACGCATTTCTCATAGTCAAATATTGAACTACATTTGCAGTTGCCAACCATCTTGGATGGAACCCATACCTAAGAAGGTAATTAAACAAAGCTAATCCAGTGTCCATGCTTCATCTAGGATCTAGGATCCTAACTGCCCGACACAATTATTAGAGGTGAACATCAAAGACCCAATGGATGAAGTTTGGTTCTTACTGGCAAAGTTATTTTCGAGAATGTGACACCTATAAGGTCCATTGTAACTATTCTTGGTGGCTGTTATTTCTGACTCGTGCATTATGGACTCCAGCAAAGAGACAATGCATCCAAGGACTGTTGTACTAAGTAGTTTTAGAAAAAAATCTAAATGTCACCAGGATTCACAAGCCGAATTGCAATTTCATATACTAGTACTATGTGAACAGGTTCACTTCTAACTAAATGTTGAGTTTTTGATTAGGAACCAATTGGAAGTATTTTCTTCCTACTTAAAGCTTAACATGACAAAGCTGCACTCAAGGTCAAAGATGAACTTTCTGAGTAATTGAACAGCTAATACTTTTGACATTTCAATATATTTTCAATCACTAAGGCCTTGATCTTTGAACTGATTTCTCCAAAAGATGGTCCCTCAGGACAAAGTTGAGGTCGAAATGTCTACAAATACTAGTATGGTACCCCCAGAAACCTCTCATCACTAAAAAGTCGCAAATCAAATATGATCACACTAGCACTTAATGACTAACTTTTAGAAGAAAGGGTAAAAGTTTTTGAAAAATTTCCCTCAGGGCAAAGTCAAAGCCACAAATGTCTATAAATATGTCGACCCCAGAAAGCTCTCATCATTTCGAAGTCACATATCAAATATGGACATCCTAGCACATAATGACTAGCTTCCAGAAAATTTTTTTTAATTGCTCTTAAGGCAAGGTCAAGGTCCAAATGTCATCCATGAAGCTCTCATCATATGCAAGTAACATGCCAATTATGAACATCCTAGCACTTAAGGTCCCATTCAAGAAGCAATGTTAAAAGTAACTTTTTGCTGATTCTGATTTATGACAATAGCTCTCCTGACATTCATCCCTATAAGCTAAAAATTGAAGGGTGTTCCATGGAACACTTTTGTCGACTGCACTAAAGAAGAGCCATTTTTGGCCACGTAAACCTCTAAAATCTGTAAAATTAAAATCTTAAGTATCAGGTGCACAATTAAATCAAGTGATCAGCAAATTCTGAAAGGTTGTTGGAATATGACTTATAGTTTTGAAAGAATACCACATTAACAAACTAAATTAACAAATGAGCTATTTTGACTCAGTGAACTTCTAAAATCTGTAAAATCAAAATATTACGTCTCAGATGCCCAAAAAAGATCAGGTGAACAACATATCCTGCAAGTTTGGTTGGAATCTGACTTATAGCTATGATGTAGTTTGAGGATTAACTAACCAGAATAACAAATGAGCAACTTTGGCTCTGTGAACCTCTAAATTATGTAAAATCAAAATTCTAAGTATCAGGTGCACATCTTCACCTGGTGAAAAACATATCCTGAAAGTTTGGTTGGAATTGGACTAGCAGTTTTAAAGGAGTTGCGGATTCAAAAACTGACAGACTCACAAATGAGCAATTTTGGCTCTGTGAGCCTCTAAAATATGTAAAATCAAAATTATAAGTATCAGGTGCACATCTACAGCAGGTGAACAACATATCCTGAAAGTTGGTGGGAATTGGACTAGCAGTTTTGAAGGAGTTGCGGATTCAAAATCAACAGACTCACAAATAAGCAATTTTGGCTCCGTGAACCTCTAAAATCTGTAAAATCAAAATTCTAAGTATCAGATGCACAACTACACCAAGTGAACAACATATCCTGAAAGTTTGGTTGGAATCGGACAAGTTGTTTTGAAGGAGTTGCGGATTCAAAAACCAACAGACAACGTAAGACAACGGATAGTAATCCGTATGTGACGACTCTGCTTACAGCAGGCGACACAATAAGTAAAAAGTTTCATGTACTTGTGTTTCATGGTTTCAGAGGAGTTGGACTTACGTTTCAGAGGAGATGCACTTACAGACTGTCACAGTATTATCAATTTACAATTTATTTTTTGGTAAAAATCTGTGGTGGGTTCAGTGGAGTTAAATGACAAACTGTTCCAGTAGTTATTTGGTTAAGTTTCTAAGTTTAAAAGCTAGAGGCATGACCTCCAAAAATAACATGAGGTTGCACGCGTTGTCCTGCTAGGTATACCCCAACTCGTATTGTTTTGAACATAAAAAAGGGAAAAATGGCTAAGTCCCACCGAACAGGAAGTTGATATCATATGGCAACCAAAATGGGAGATGACGCATTCCCCCTATATATAAAGTGAAATACCAAATTTGAAATAAATCGGCCCAGCAGTAGCTGAGAAAAGTGCGACGAAAATTTTCAAGTAGCTGAGAAAAGTGCGACAAAAATTTTCACTATGTTCAATAAAGGGAAAAATAGCCAAGTCCCGTCAAACAGGAAGTTGATATCATAAGACAACCAAAATGGGAGACGATGCATTCCCCCTATATATAAAGTCAAATACCAAATTTGAACTGAATTGGCCCAGCAGTAGCTGAGAAAAGTGCGACGAAAATTTTCACTATGTTCAATAAAGGGAAAAA
>MJUU01067728.1:0-16255 GCA_002080025.1 Modiolus philippinarum
GTCTGCTCTAAATCCTGACCATTCTGGTCAGAGCCATGACTGCTCTGTTATGTTCTCCCAATGACTGTTGTACCTAAGTCTGTTATACTTATGTCTATTCTCGATGGATGTCCTTGGTACTGGATTTGGCCTCCTATTTCGATATTTTTCGTTGAGTATTTCTATTTTATTACTTTCGGTCTTTGGCTTTCCTCATTTGATTCAAATGATGCTGATGAGAGGTAACTCCTTGAAACACGTTTACATCATAACGAAATTTACTGTTCTCGATGTAACTTGGGTATTTTTGTATTTTGGTCATGACTGCTCTTAGCTGATATGTTCTACATGTAGGTATGACCGCTCTCATACCAGTTCTTGTCACATACAAATCTTCATGACGTTTCCAATATTTAAACGTATTTCATATCTTTGCAGTTTTGTTATTAGTATTATGAAAAACTAAATAACATTAATAAAAAATGCAAAATAGAATTGTAAAATGAATTATTCAGATGTAAAATTGTATTTTGCTAGTAAGTGGTCTTTTTCGCGGATAATTATTTACCTGTGTTTATCAAGGTAAATTTGAAAAATGTTATAGTTATTTCCCTTCCCGATACAGTATTCCCGAAAACTGAGTTCGCTAAGAATACGTCTCAGGATCCTTTTGTACTTGATTGTCAATGATGTTGTGTGTTTCGTGGTCTTTATATTGTCTAGCCCTGAGTAGTCATTTGGGTTTTTGTGTTGTAATATATTCCTCCGTTGGAATAGCTGGTATCTGTCCCTCAACCACTTTGTAGAAAAATATCAGACGTTGTTGTTGTCTTCTAGACTGAAGTAATGGTAAGTCCAATTCTTGTCATTTTAGTGATGCAGCCATCTTCTCTTGACTTGTAATATTTGGTGATAAACCTAGCCCCACGTCGTTGTATGTTTTCTAATTTATCTATTTAATTTTTGGCGTATGGGTCCCAGATGACTGACCCATATTCCATGATGGATCTGATAAGTGCTATGTATGCTGATTTCCGGCAATCTCTTTTGCAATGTTGTAAGTTTCGCCGCATGAAGCCAAGGATGGAATTGGCTTTTTTGATATGTTAGTAATGTGTACTTTTCATTTTAGATATTGTATTTGGAGGCCAAAATATAGATTTGATGATACTTGTTCCAATATGTGGTTGTCTATTTTGTAGACATTGTCCTTCTTAAACTTAAAACATAATTTTTTTTGGCGTTGAAACGTCTACCCCCATTCGTTGGCCCACTTCTCTAGCGCTACGAGGTGGTTGCGTAGAATATTATGATCTGAATATTTGTTAATTTCCTGTATAGTAGGCAGTCGTCCACAAAACGTCATACAGATAATTTCACTGAGTCTGGCAGATCATTGATGTGGCATAGGAGGAGTAATCATATATTATTCATATTTTGCAATTCAATGGTTTTGTTAGGCAAATTACTGACAGTGATCGTAAGAACGCTTTGCAAGTTTAATCTATATTTGTTGACGGTCTCGCATCTATGACGAATAAAGACGTGGATGTAGCGTTGTTCGACATCAAACAATGAATTCCGCTTGGTTCTATCATAAATTTGCAGAGACGTTTGCTCGTATGCATTTACTCCATATCCCATCAGTGTTTATTATATATGTTGCAATTCA
Source organism: Modiolus philippinarum (assembly GCA_002080025.1). Classification (NCBI taxonomy): domain Eukaryota; kingdom Metazoa; phylum Mollusca; class Bivalvia; order Mytilida; family Modiolidae; genus Modiolus; species Modiolus philippinarum. The sequence goes on from MJUU01067728.1 coordinate 1,652, forward strand.
TTGTTTGATCCAGGTAACATAAAATATTTCTAAAAAACCTTTTAATTATAGAAAAATTGGTACATCTCAGCTCTTCAAAAAACGCTTTGAGACACCAGTATATTGAATGTATGCATCGAACAGTGAATGTGTAGTAATGGAGATACGTTACATATACCATAAATGCATCAACAAAAAACGTTTGTTTGCCGTAATATAAATTGTATCTTTTACTACTGGATGATACGTATTAATGGCTCAGTGTGACTTTCATATACCTTGGGAGGAGGCAATACCCAATTGGAGTATTCTGTTGATTTCTACATTGAAAGATTGCTGATCCACATGAAGTGATCGGTATTTTTAATTAAGTATCTCAGGACTTTTCAGCAATGATGTACATCGTGCATTCTGGAATGCTAGTAAGCGTGCTTTAAATTTTGTATTCCAGCCAGCATTTCATGTGATACCTTTAAACATCTATGCATATAATTATACCTGTTTCATATCTTACGTGCATTTATATTTCCATACATCTGTAGTGTTGATCTTAATGTGTCCACCAATTATTTTAATGGTATGGACTTCATTGTGTTAGTTGAAACGTTATGATAATCATTTGTAATAAAATAGATAAAAAAATAATGAAAACTATTAAATGGTGGAAACGTAAAATCACATACCACAATTTACCAGGGAACTGCTAAAAAACACAAATATAAGACAAGATTGCAATTGCAAGCAATATCTGATCTCGTCCCTGGTAGCCAATTAGATGATTCCATATTGTTTACAGCGTCGAAATCTACCTTAAAATCGGACAAAATTAAAATTTAGTGTTTTTTGTCGGTCCTTTCGGAAATTTCAGCAATTTGGAATTTGTTCTATTGTATCTTGTTCACAGTGTCAAATACTGCCTGCAAATCATTTTTTTTTTGTTTAAGGCGAATCAAGTTAAATTTGTTCATGTATATTGGCGGCCATTTTGGAAATGGTGACCATTTTGCATTTATTCCCATGAATTCCTTCCTCTCGTCTAACTGAAATTCATACAAAATATGATCATTGCTGAATTATTGAATGAAGTTAAATTTTTTACGGATTTTGTAGGCCTTCTTGGAAATGGCGACGGTTTTGAAATTTTGCTTCACATGAATTCTTTCTTGTTATTGTATTGGTCATTTATACAAAATTTTATCAGCCTCTGTTAACAGTTACTGAGATACTTCATTCTTAATTTATAAACATTTTTAACGTAAAATGGCGGCCGTTTTTAAACGATCTGTTCTTAGAATCCATGTTGACCTCTTCTTGGAAGAGTTATAAAGTTATAAAAATTCATGAAGAAACTTGTTATATCAAAGTCAGTGAGAACCGACCCTTCAGTCTAAAACGAACAATTCAAGGACAGTATCAACATCGGAAAAAAAACAAAAAAACCAAGACGTGATATGAGCACGACACAGAAAAGAAAAAATGACACACACACATACAAAAATGAACAACAAGCACCCAATAAAAAACCATTGGTGAGATCAGGTGTACCGGTAGAGTAAGCATCTCCTGCTTCTTATAAGACGCCCGTCGTGTTTAACATCTGTAGTAAAGTCAAATCAGGTAAAGGAAAAACAAACTTTGTGGCAAAGAGAAAGATGTGTTGTCATCTGAGAAACAGACCTACAATAGCGGTCCATAAGATTGTGATTTCAACCGTAAAACTTCTTTAGTGATGGGTTATGGGTAACATACTCTTGCTTATGTGGCCTATTTGTAAACTCCATATGCCGGTGCTTTTTGAATGTTGCTACAACGAAAAGGAAAAAGTGAAGTGATCGCGTTTGTCATACAACCTAGTTTGTAGTGTGCCCCTGTTGTCAATTTTAAGATGAAGGTCAAGGGACAAGGCCGATGTGGAAGTATCTGTAGTATCTTTAATGTCGAGTTCTTTTGGATAGATCAGATGAAGAAAATCACCAAAACGAGGGTTGTTTAGTGATAAAATATCATCTATATAATAGAAGCTGAAATTAAAGGACTGGACCAGTATTTTAACTATATTTTGAAGAAGCTTTTCAATGAGTTCAGCCTCATATGAGTGGCAAAACAGATCGGCTAAAAGAGGTACACAGTTTGTACCTAGTCCATTGAAGAACAAGTTCTCCAAACTTGACAAATATATTGTCGATCAGAAACTCTAACATCTTAAGCATTTCTTCCTCTGTGTATTTTTTCTGTGATTCTGAGTTGTATTTCACAAAGTATGCTTGTTATCTGCCTATAAAAATGTACTTATATCTACGTTCGCCGTTCTTATGGAAGAAGCATCAATGAATTAAATCTTTCAGCCGAAATTTCAGTTATTCATGAGGAACATTAGTATAAAGTGTGGAGAAGTCAAAAGTTTTAATGCTGTAACTTATACAATAGGTATTGAAAAAGTGGTCATTGTCGTAAAATAAAGACAGATCTTTAGAGTTTTGTAATGACCACAATTCACAATTACCACCACTATTGAAAAGCATGTATCACAATATTTTTGAAGGCCATCTTTTGAGGCTGTCAAGATGGAGGGTAAAAGCTTAACAATAGGTTTTGTAGAACATTTTGCAGATCCAGCGATGTACCGTTGTTTGTATGGGTATTTGTGTAATTTTGGTTCTCAGTATAAGGAGGGGAGATCAGTGTCTTCATCNATGATTTTAATGAGCGTAACCTTACTCTCACATCCAAACTTTTACAACAAGGTTACAGATTTCATAAATTATTAAATACTTTTAAGAAGTTTTACAGAAGATATGAACATTTGATATCTAGATATGACGTGACTCGGAAACAGCTAATAACAAAGGGCATTTCTCATCCTCGATTTTATGGAAATGTTGTTAAAAAATGTCAAAAACTGATTAATAATCCAGAAAAACTGAGACGTAACTTACATTCTTTACGTAATAATTGATATCGTCGAGATATTCTGAACAAATCCGTTAAATTGGCTTTGGATTCCAGTGAACTGAAGACTTTACATATATACTGGCCTCTCACTGATACTGCCGATGTCTGCTGAAATACATGAAAACTCTTTACCAAACCCTTCGGGAAGTTTTGAGTTTGATTTTTCTTCCGTAGTGCGACAGTGTTTTACCAGCAGACTAGATTCCTTGAGCTAGCCGGCAGTTTAGCGGCGAGCACTCTTTGACCCTTTTTTCAAAATTACGTTTTGTCTTATGCTTTTTCTGTTCCAAGATAGTGGTAATTGAGTTTGTAGTCTACCTGTATTGGGTTTTATTCGAGTGTTTATGATACTATAGGGAAACGGGATAGAGAAAGGGGAGGTTTGGTACCCATAAACCGGTTTAACCCTACCACTGGCTTTTGTTGGTGCCGGTACCAAGTCCGGCTATCCCGAGTTCCTATCGTTATTTATGTTTGTCTCTTGTTTTCATTATTGTTTTTCTGGTGCAGTTTGCTTGTAAATTGTGGCATGTGATTGTAGTTCCTGGCCATTGTAGGTGTTTGCTGTTTTCCTGTTTTTGTAAAATATGATCATTGCTGAATTATTGAATGGAGTTAAATTTTTTACGGATTTTGTATGCCTTCTTTGACATGGCGACGATTTTGAAATTTTGCTTCACATGAATTCTTTCTTGTTATTGTATTGATCATTTATACAAAATTTTATCAGTCTCTGTAAACAGTTACTGAGATACTTCATTCTAAATTTATAAACATTTTTAACGTAAAATGGCGACCGTTTTTAAACGATCTGTTCTTAGAATCCATGTTGACCTCTTCTTGGAAGAGTTATAAAGTTATAAAAATTCATGAAGAAACTTGTTATATCAAAGTAAGTGAGAACCGACCCCTCAGTCTAAAACGAACAATCAAAGGACAGTATCAAGATCGGAAAAAAAAACAAAAAAAAAAACAAGACGTGATTTGAGCACGACACAGAAAAGAAAAAATGACACACACACATACAAAAATGAACAACAAGGATCCAATAAAAAACCATGCGTGCGATCAGGTGTACCGGTAGAGTAAGCATCTCCTGCTTCTTATAAGACGCCCGCCGTGTTTAACATCTGTAGTAAAGTCAAATCAGGTAGAGGAAAAACAAACTTAGTGGCAAAGAGAAAGATGTGTTGTCATCTGGGAAACAGACCTCCCACAGCGGTCCACAAGATTGTGATTTCAACCGTAAAACTTCTTTAGTGATGGGTTATGGGTAACATTCTCTTGCTTATGTGGCCTATTTGTAAACTCCATATGCCGGTGCTTTTGGAATGTTGCTACAACGAAAGGGAAAGAAGACTATTGGAAAAGTGAAGTGATCGCTTTTGTCATACAACCTAGTTTATAGTGTGTTGTCAATTTTAAGATGAAGGTCAAGGGACAAGGCCGATGTGGAAGTATCTGTAGTATCTTTAATGTCGAGTTCTTTTGGATAGATCAGATGAAGAAAATCACCAAAACGAGGGTTGTTTAGTGATAAAATATCATCTACATAATAGAAGCTGAAATTAAAGGACTGGACCAGTATTTTATCTATATTTTGAAGAAGCTTTTCAATGAGTTCAGCCTCATATGAGTGGCAAAACAGATCGGCTAAAAGAGGTATACAGTTTGTACCTAGTCCATTGAAGAACAAGTTCTCCAAACTTGACAAATATATTGTCGATCAGAAACTCTAACATCTTAAGCACTTATTCCTCTGTGTATTTTTTCTGTGATTCTGAGTCGTATTTCACAAAGTATGCTTGTTATCTGCCTATAACAATGTACTTATATCTACGTTCGCCGTTCTTATGGAAGAAGCATCAATGAATTAAATCTTTCAGCCGAAATTTCAGTTATTCATGAGGAACATTAGTATAAAGTGTGGAGAAGTCAAAAGTTTTAATGCTGTTACTTATACAATAGGTATTGAAAAAGTGGTCATTGTCGTAAAATAAAGACAGATCGTTAGAGTTTTGTAATGACCACAATTCACAATTTACACCACTTCTTGAAAAACATATATCACAATATTTTTGAAGACCATCTTTTAAGGCTGTCAAGATGGAGGGTAAAAGCTTAACAACAGGTTTTGTAGAACATTTTGCAGATCCAGCGATGTACCGTTGTTTGTATGGGTATTTGTGTAATTTTGGTTCTCAGTATAAGGAGGGGAGATCAGTGTCTTCATCGTTGGTTGAAATCCCAAAAGGAAAGCAAAAGTTTTATTCATTTGTAAATTATTTATGAATTATTAATTTGTCAAATTAGTAATCTGTTATTTCAAATTAAAAAAAGTAAATAACATGGCCCTAAAAGGCTTCTTATCAATTGGTTAAATTGTTTGTTTCTTTCATTTATAAATACTTGTCACTTATGCAAAATTACTTTCTTAAGGTAGTAAAAAATGTTTAGATAACAAATAAGGAGAATCTGTATAATTGAAGTTTCTGTAAAGAAAATTGAATGCTAATGTAGACATAACGAATAAAGTTAAACAGGAATTTTATACTGGATAGATTTAACAACCCATTTCTCATTCCTACAGATAAAGGCAGACCGTTGTGTCAAGCAGCATGACATTTAACTAGGGTATTTATGGCATGAGCAAACTCTCTAAACAGCAGTCCATTAAGAATCACAATTTATGATTAAAAAGGTAATTACAAAAACAGGAAAACAGCAAACACCAGGAACTACAATCACATGCCACAATTTACAAGCAAACTGCACCAGAAAAACAATAATGAAAACAAGAGACAAACATAAATAACGATAGGAACTCGGGATAGCTGGACTTGGTACCGGCACTAGCAAAAGCCAGTGGTAGGGTTAAACCGGTTTATGGGTACCCAAACCTCCCCTTTCTTTATACCGTTTCCCTATAGTATCATGAACATGCGAATAAAACCAAATACAGGTAGACTACTAACTCAATGACCACTATCTTGAAAACAAAAAAAGGGGTAAGACAAAACGTTATTTTGAAAGAAGGGTCAAAGAGTGCTCGCCGCTAAACTGCCGGCTAGCTCAAGGAATCTAGTCTGCTGGTAAAACACTGTCGCACTATGGAAGAAAAATCAAACTCAAAACTCCCCGAAGGGTTTGGTAAAGAGTTTTCATGTATTTTAGTAGACATCGGCAGTATCAGTGAGATGCCAGTATATATGTAAAGTCTTCAGGTCACTGGAATCTAAAGCCAATTTAACGGATTTGTTCAGAATATCTCGTCGATATCCATTATTACGTAAAGAATGTAAGTTACGTCCCAGTTTTTCTGGATTATTTATCAGTTTTTGACATTTATTAACAACATTTCCATAAAATCGAGGATGAGAAATGCCCTTTGTAATTAGCCGTTTGCGAGTCACGTCATATTAGATATCAAATGTACATATATTCTGTAAAACTTCTTAAAAGTATTTGATAATTTAAGAAATCTGTAACTTGTTGTTAAAGTTTCGATGTGGGAGTAAGGTTACGCTCATTAAAATCATCAAGGGTGGAACAAATGCGAGCGAATCGTACAAGTTGAGATATATACGACCCGTAGGATGGAGCTAGGGGAACGTCGCCGCCAAGAAAGGGGAAATTAGTAATTGTAAAATCAAAATCATCAGTTTTATCATAAACTTTAGTGTTTATTTTACCAGAGTCAATGATGATACTTAGATCCAGAAAAGGGCAGTATTTAGAATCATTGTTTGCCTTATTTAGTTTCAGTTGTTGTGGGTAATCGGTGTCAACATAAGCTAAAAACTGGGGATTGTCAACAGAAAGGATATCGTCAATGTACCTGCTTTTATCATTGAAAATAGAAATAAGTTTATCACTACTTTGTACAGTTCCATTTTGTAGTTTTTTTCATGAATTCCCGTTCGTAACAGAACAGAAAAAGATCTGCAATGAGAGGTGCACAATTAGTACCCATTGGAATTCCAATGACCTGATGATAAACAATGGTGCCGAAACGAACATAAATGTTGTCTAGCAAGAGATTCAGTGCCTTAATCGTATCATCACATATCCAGGAGCAATAATTGTTGTAAGAGATATTGGAGAAAAATCCTTGCTTTTTGTTGCAGCAAATAAACTGAAGACCCGAAAATTTAAAAGACCATTTAATAAGTTCACCCAATTTAGATTTAATCAAATTATGCGGAAGGATTGTATAAAGTGTAGAAAAATCATAACTGTCAATAGATGAAACTGGTCTATCTATAGATTGTAATTTATCTAAAACTTCAATAGAATTTTTTACACTCCAAAAATAATTTACACCACAGCTTTGATATGTTTTTTCACAATAGGTTTTGACTAACTCCTTTATACAAGTGAGTGCACTGGCTAAATTGATGGACAAATTTGTGGTAGAATAATTACTTGAAGCCGAAATGAAACGATGTTTGTAGGGATTTTTGTGAAGTTAAGGAATCCAGTACATAGTAGGTAGGGTGTTATCTTTAGGTGGAACTTTGAGTGTTTCTGTATCCTTGTAATGTTGTGTGGTGAACGTTTTCTCGTCATAATTTGTACGTTCAAAAGTGCTAGACTTTGCCAATTCGTTTTTTTTTTGGACATCGATATAGTATTTTTTCAGATAATGGCAACGTTGTTTTTATAGCCAAACTCCTTCCTAATCGTATAAAAATTGAAATTGCTATGTCCACGTGCAAGAAATGTTGACAAGCCCGCATCCATGACTTGAAGATCATGGATATAGCATTGCTCGACATCTGGCAAAGAATTCCGCTCACACTGGTGCTAGGGGCCGTCTTAAACTTGACATTAGGTATGAGCAAAGCTCATTGTTGAAGGCATCATTTTGGCTTTAAGATGAAGAACAACAATAAAGGCATTGTTCCCTTGCTTGGTTTTGCCGTGTATTTGTAGATACTTTGTCTCATTTACATTTACACAATATCATTTCATTGGTTATAATAATTTTTTTCATTGTTATTTTCCAAGTTTTATATCTATATGAATAATATTTATTGTACAGAAAATTTCCAAAACATAGAGTTGCAAGCAAACATAACTTTCAGTATCCAAAGGAGCAACATCCAATCAACATTCAACAGAGGCTTTTGTTTTGTTCTCAATCGCAAGACCAACAAAACTTTGTTTGAAATTGAAGATACATCATTGTGAATCTGAATTAAAAGACTAGATTTTCTACTTATTTAAAGATATTGCTTTATTTCAAAATTTGGTATGTCAGAGATTGGGAACCACAATTCATAGGACAGCTAACTACAAAACCATATTTTACATTGGATTTTTGTTAATGCCGAATTTAGTTCGTAGGTGAAATAGGGGTAATAACAAAATTACAGAAAAGAATTGCCATGAGCCGAAGTCCATGAGGCAAAAATACAAAGCAGATGGAAACCATCGGACAATTGACGACCGCAATGATCCTAAACTGGGTACAGGCATTTCAGAAGAAATGAATTGTGGTAGTGTCCAGTAGCAACTCAACAGCAATTGCTATTGCTAGGTTGTAGACAGTTAAAAGAAATGACCATCCCAGTATTAAGTAAAAAAAAGAATCTTTAATCAGAGTTCGAACTGAAATTTCAAAATTTTCCATAACGGGTTAATATCTATTGAAGAACTTTTTAATGATGGTATGAGACGGAATATTTATAATATTTAACGAAAAGATATGGAGTAAATGAACACATATGTTAACTCCAACTGCAATAATCTTAATGAGCTGTATGGCCTTGATAAATAAGCGACGGTCACGGAGAAAACTATGTATAATGAGAAAGTCTATAATTTGTGCTAACTCTCGCGTAAAGAAATCAACTGTGAAACATCAATTCCGTAAGCAAGAGAAGCTGGAATATCACTGTCCATGTAAAGGAATTGATAATTTGAAATTAGAATTGTCCCTTTTATCGTTAAGTTTAGTACTGAGATGACCATTTTCGTCAAATTCGAGATGTAAGTCCAAAAAGGTGTAAATCTGGCGGTTTTTGTTGTTATCTCTAGCTCTACGGGATATAGCAGAGGGATCCATTTAACAAAAGATTATCAATATATCTATAAGTGAGATTGAAGGATCAAGCATCTTTAATTTTATGATCTTTTACCAGTCCCTTAGGATATTCAGTCTCGTACGAATAGAAAAAAATCTGCAAGGAGAGGAGCACAATAAGTGCACATTGGTATATCATCTCTCTGTTGATAAATACTACCTCTAAATGTAAAAGCTATGTTATCAAAAAGAAAATCGAGCATACTGCACACCTTTTTTCATCTCAGCATACTTTTCCTTTTAAACTGGTTTTTGGAAAAGTGGATGTATAACCTAATACAACAAATTTTTTTGAATCGACAAAAGCTTTTTAAATGGTACCTTTGAATCGTCATTTTAGTTTATCATGAGGAAGCGTCGTATACAGGGTGGAAAAATTAAATGTTTTGAGAACATCGGCAAACCAATACCGAAGCAAAAATTATAAAAGGGGGATTCCAAAATCAAAAATCAAAATCACTGCAATTCATATCAAACAAGAATTTAGACAGCATGACAAAGACAAAACAAATAAACAAAAATGTCAAAGAACGCCACAAAACTAAAGCACAAGCAGTGTAAACCCCAACAAAAACTGAGGTATCATCAACTGCTCCAGGCGTGGCACTCGTCACACAGCAAGTAAAATGTGATGTTGAAAAATCTGTTTGTTGGCGATTGATTATTGTTATTATAATACACAGTATGCATGATGCCTGTTTTTCACTGCAGACAAAATCTTACTTCAATAGATAACTCAGAAGTTGAGAAAGTTGAAGATCCTGCAAAGTATCTTTCCTTATATGGATTTTTGTGTAATTTTCGTACCCAATATAGATATAGCAGGTCTTGGTTGTTATTTTAAGAATGAATATTCAAAGAGGACAGACATGAATGACCTGTGATTGGAAAAGATTTCATCTTTGTCAAATGAAACTGTTTTGTATGTAGCACTAACTGGTGCATTATGACCAATGCCTAGTTCTCAAAATAAAAAAAAAGAAAAGAAAAGAAAAAAAGAAACTCACGAGCTGTAGCTATAAATCATAATTTTATATAGTAAGTTTGCCCTCACATCAGGATTATCATTTTATTTCAAACACAGGTTAAATGTCTCAGAAACTGAAAAAAAAACCAAAAGTATCGATACCATGAGTATCTGTGCTTCAGGAAACAATGGTAATAAGTATCTGTTTTTCCTTCTTTATTTTGAAATTTTCGTTTAGTTAGACAATATCATCTTCACTAGCCAGGGGATACGATCTGTTCCTGTCACCCTACAATCATTTCTGACTGTTGGATTTTACACTTCTTTTCCACATTCGAACGTTATTGTGTTTTCCAAATACATTATGTTGAACTTACCGGCACTGAAGAGACAAAAAATTGTCGAAATTGTCGGAATTCAATTACTTGTAGCTTAGTTAATAATTGTTATTATATCACCACCTCGTTGATATTTTAGTCCGGAAGGGTATAACCAGCCCTGTCAGCTTCAGTTCTGGCCTCACATAATAACATTTTGAACTTTTGAATAATACAAGTCTTAGTTCTTGGCTGCTTTTTGCGTCTATTTTGTGTACTCAGATCATTTGTTTCGAGTCAGCATTAAACATGTTGTGATGTAATGTTCTCCTAATATTTTGAAATAATCTGTAATGAAGAGACACAAACTGTCGAAATAATTATCTGCAGATTTCTAATTGACTGCCATTTCTGTATCTGTTTCGGTTTATATTCTATTTAGTAATACTGTGTTGTTACTGATATTAATTTTGTCGGAATACTTATCAATTTTCCGCTTTCATCTGCACAATTTTATCCACAACTTTTCAACAAACTTTCCAGCTTTGTTGATTGTAGTTATTCCTGTAGATTTTTCCGGAATACTCTAATCTTTCGCCGAGCTATAGGGTCTGTAAGTCTCGTCAAGTGACACCGAGAATTCACGATAACATTTAAATTTGAAAATGTTTCCCTCTAAAACATGACGTTGCAGGATTATGACGTTCAATGTTTTTGCTTGAAACGTCACATGTTTTGGATAGAAATGCAACTTCCGGGTACAAATCATATACCCGGAAGTTTGAAAATTGAACGAGACTTACAGACCTATTGCCTTTTTCTGACTTAAATGTAGTTTATTGTAAAAATACTACTAATTCAAAAAGGTATATTGATTGAAAGTGGGTCATCAATTGTTACTTCTTAAGTTCTCTTAAAACTAGTCTATATAATAGTATTGTTGCGTAATGTTTTTCTTTTTGGTATGGTTATAGATCCAAGAAAAGCCATATTGGCCTGGGGCGCAAGCCGAAGGCCAATGTGAATGACCAAGGATCTATAACTATGCCAATATGAAAAACATTTAACAATGATATGTTTATCAATTAACTTCATTTTCATGAATTGTATCAAATTGCTTTCCAGTATTTCTTTTCTATTTATCTTTAAAGACCTTGCGTCCTGTCAGAGCACGGCAGCAGGCGACAATTTACGCACTACTGGCTTAATTTAATGTTTTCATAAGGAGAGACGTTGATTGAAGAGGAGCTATGAAAAACTCTATCTTGGACTAGACTAATATTGAAAAAAAATCCGTCTTGACATAGGTTAGGTCATATTGGCATACCTTATCATTCGTATTGAATTAGCAGTTTTAAACATATTAAGTCAAATACACTCAAGTTAATTAATAATATTTTATAGACTAAAATCCAGACAGGGAAGATATAACTATCAAATATATTTTGCTGATCGACGATTGAGAAAATAAAGAGACTATTTCCTGTTTTTCACAGATTTATTTGGTACAAAGTAATTTTTCTTATCATAAGACGTCTGCAATGGCTAAAAATTTCAATTTATTTGATTTGAAAGAACAATATTATGAAAACGAAAACCAAAAAATACAGAAATACAAAATCTATCATATAGAGGAGGTTTTTACCGATATGAAATAAAATGTAAAAATGACTCTAGATTTTAAGATATCAAGCAGATCTTTAGAGTTTTGTAATGACCACAATTCACAATTTACACCACTTCTTTAAAAGCATGTATCACGATATTTTTGAAGGTCCTCTTTTAAGTCTGTCAAGATGGAGGATAAAACCTTAGAAATAGGTTTTGTAGAACATTTTGCAGATCCAGTGATGTACCGTTGTTTGTATGGGCATTTGTGTAATTTTGATACCCAGTATAAGGGGGGGGGGGGGGGTAGATCAGTGTCTTCATATTTGGTTTAAATCCCAAAAGGAAAGCAAAAGTTCTATTAATTTGTAAATTATTTCAGAATTATTAATTTGTCATATTAGTAATCTGTTATATCAAATTAAAAAAGTAACATGGTCCTCAAAGGCTTCCTTAAATTATCAATTGGTTAAATTGTTTGTTTCTTTCTTTTATAAATATTTGTCACTGATGCATAAATTGAATTTGAAAATAACCCTCTTAGGGGAGTAAAAAATGTTTAGATAAGAAATAAGGAGAAACCTGAAGTTTCCGTAAAGAAACTTGAATGCTAATGTAGACATAACGAATAAAGTTAAACATGAATTTAATACTGGATTTAACAACCCATTTCTCCTTCCTACAGATAAATGCAGACCGGAATTTAATCAAGCAGCATGACATTTAACTAGGGTATTTATGGCATGAGAAAACTCTCCAAACAGCAGTCCATTAAGAATCACAATTTATGATTAAAAAGGTAATGTATTTTTATAGCCAAACTCCTTCCTAATCGTATAAAAATTAAAATTGCTATGCCCACATGCAAGAAATGTTGACAAGCCCGCATCCATGACTTGAAGATCATGGATATAGCATTGCTCGACATCTGGCAAAGAATTCCGCTCACACTGGTGCTAGGGGCCGTCTTAAACTTGCCATTAGGCATGAACAAAGCTCATTGTTGAAGGCATCATTTTGGCTTTAAGATGAAGAACAACAATAAAGGCATTGTTCCCTTGCTTGGTTTTGCCGTGTATTTGTAGATACTTTGTCTCATTTACATTTACACAATATCCTTTTATCGTTATAATAAAGTTTTCCATTGTTATTTTCCAAGTTTTATATCTATATGAATAATATTTATTGTACAGAAATTTTCAAAAACATAGAGTTGCAAGCAAACATAACTTTCAGTATCCAAAGGAGCAACATCCAATCAACATTCAACAGAGGCTTTTGTTTTGTTCTCAATCGCAAGACCAACAAAACTTTGTTTGAAATTGAAGATACATCATTGTGAATCTGAGTTAAAAGACTTGATTTTCTAATTATTTTAAGATATCGGTTTATTTCAAAATTTGGTATGTTAGAGATTGGGAACCAAAATTCACAGGACAGCTAACTACAAAACCATATTTTGCATTGGATTTTTGTTAATGCCGGATTTAGTTAAATAGGTGAAATAGGGGTAATAACAAAATTACAGAAAAGAATTGCCATGAGCCGAAGTCCATGAGGCAAAAATACAAAGCAGATGGAAACCACCGGACAATTGACGACCGTAATGATCCTAAACTGGGTACAGGCATTTCAGAAGAAATGGTGGTTAAACCGGTTTCATGGCATGCCAAACCTCCCCTCGAATTGTGGTAGTGTCCAGTAGCAACTCAACAGCAATTGCTATTGCTAGGTTGTAGACAATTAAAAGAAATGATCATCCCAGTATTAAGTAAAAAAAAAAGAATCTTTAATCAGAGTTCGAATTGAAATTTCAAAATTTTCCATAACGGGCTAATATCTATTGAAGAACTTTTTAATGATAGTATGAGACGGAATATTTATAAGCCTTGATTAATAAGGCGACGGTCACGGAGAAAACTATGTATAATGAGAAAGTTTGTATAATTTGTGCTAACTCTCGCGTAACGAAATCAACTGTGAAACATCAATTCCGTAAGCAAGAGAAGCTGGAATATCACTGTCCATGTTAAGGAATTGATAATTTGAAATTAGAATTGTCCCTTTTATCGTTAAGTTTAGTACTGAGATGACCATTTTCGTCAAATTCGAGATGTAAGTCCAAAAAGGTGTAGATCTGGCGGTTTTTGTTGTTATCTCTAGCTCTACGGGATATAGCAGAGGGATCCATTTAACAAAAGATTATCAATATATCTATAAGTGAGATTGAAGGATCAAGCATCTTTAATTTTATGATCTTTTACCAGTCCCTTAAGATATTCAGTCTCGTACGAATAGAAAACAATCTGCAAGTAGAGGAGAACTTTCTGTTGATAAATACTACCTCTAAATGTAAAAGCTATGTTATCAAAAAGAAAATCGAGCGTACTGCACACCTTTTTTCATCTCAGCATACTTTTCCTTTTAAACTGGTTTTTGGAAAAAAGTGGATTAATAACCTAATACAACAAATTTTTTTGAATCGACAAAAGCTTTTTAAATGGTACCTTTGATGCGTCATTTCAGTTTATCATGAGGAAGCGTCGTATACAGTGTGGAAAAATTAAATGTTTTGAGAACATCGGCAAACCAATACCGAAGCAAAAATTATGAAAGGGGGATTCCAAAATCAAAAATCAAAATTTCTGCAATTCATATCAAACAAGAATTTAGACAGCATGACAAAGACAAAA
>MJUU01067733.1:267-42755 GCA_002080025.1 Modiolus philippinarum
GGGGCCTCTTGTTTGCACCAAGACCAATATCAAAAATCCGAAAGCTTATTGCGCATGTACAGACTATATGCAACAATTCTATAACAAAATTAAATCCCTAAATCCATAAATGTAGGAGGAGTTTGTGTCACATGCCACATGTGTAAAAATTGACATCATGGGGCCTCTTGTTTGCACCAAGACCAATATCGAAAATCCGAAAGCTTATTGCGCATCTGCACACTATATGCAACAATTCTACAACAAAATTAAATCCCTAAATCCAAAAATGTAGGAGGAGTTTGAGTCACAAGAAAAGTGTGACGGACGGACGGACGGACGGACGGAGGGTATAACATTATCCCCGAACTTTCTTCGAAAGTGCGGGGATAATAAATAATAAATTCTACAGTCAAATATGTGAAAATACCCAATTTCAACCGTTTTTCGCCTCTTTTTCTAAAACAGGAAGGGCAAGCAAACCTGAAATTAAAACCTCAGCTTAATGGTGTGCCAAGACCATACTAAAATTTGATAATGATCCCTCCACTAGAACCAAAGTTATGCTGTCCACAGACAACAACGCTGATGACGCCAATGCCATACAAATATATACAACAGTAAAAATTGGCGGTCGTATAAAAATCATTAATAACATTGGTTCAGAAAGGTGAATAAACCACATAAGGGGTATAAAAATTGTTAATTGGACAAAAACAACATCTTATCTCAAAAGTGACTGGGTGACCAGTAATTTAGAGCTCCAATAATGGCTAAAGAATGTGACAATATCTCCTTATTTACAGTTTTACAGTCACATTCACTAGTTGTCGACCTGTATGACATATCAAAGCTTACGACAGATATTTTCAATTGTCCTAGAACATTAGTATCCACCTCTGGTATCCATTATCTGTTTTGACATTTTAATATTATGACCTTTTTTACAGAATATGACATTTTGGTTGCAGGATGGTTAATGCTAGCTTCGCATGCTCACCATGTCAACGCACCTGGCCTCCCTCTTTCTGGAATTCTTTCAATCAATCCTTTTTGTATTCCTTTTGTATTCTTGAATTGTAATTCCTCTGGGTTTATGATTCTTTTTGAATATGGGCAGTACATTTAATGTACTTATGATGAAATTCCCCACGATTCTTATATATAGTTTCTACAAAGAGAACTAAGTTGATTGTGAATATCTCACAAAGAGTAAGATAAATTTTTCACATGTTTGAAAATGAGGCTTGCAGAGTTTTTAAACATGTAAAAATTTATTTAACAAGATGTGAGAAATCTCATGATTAACGTGTTTAGGTTCCAGAAAATGTTTCTGTATAATGACATATTGTAAAACAGCGAGGATTATGTTCCAAATAGATTTGCCGTCAAGTTGTTCTCTCTATTGAGAGGAGAAGTATTTTTTCCCGATTTCATAGTATTTCTCACAATTTGATTGGCTGATACTGTCCTAATAAATTTTCATATTAAGTCAATGCGAATTACTTCCCCTTACACCACTGACCTAATAAAAAAAATTGATTGTTTTGGGTTACGTCCGTTTGCATTTTTAAGATGGCGACTGCAATGTTGGAATATCACTTGCAAATTTTGTAGGGAAAATTTACATTTAACATGTTAAACTGTGTACCATAGTAATTACCACAGTTCTCCTTAACAGTGGAGAATTATACATATTTGAAGGCTGGCCTGTCAAGTCTCACGCTTTCAGCGTGAGAGTCACGCTTTCCAGCGCCAAATCAAGCTCTCACACTCATCCCTTTTAATGTCAGACTTCTGGAATTTTCAAGAAAAATAAATTTTGTATAGAACAAGAATATGTGTCTAACAGACACAATGCCCCGCCTCACAGCTATTTTGAGCAATGCTACATTTCATGATCAGAGAGGCATGAAGTTGGTGGCATGGGTAAATATTTGTTATGTTTTTTTTTAATTATATCCTAATGTGTATCTAAATGAAGTTACGTGATAATAGCATACATCTGTCACAGAAAAGAAACTTAAACCTGAGGTTAAATCTCATGCTACCCCTCTTTTTTCCATGGTCAGTGAAGCATGAAGTTGGTAGTAAAGGTAAATTTTTATTATGATTTTTGTTTAATTAGATGCTAATGTGTATTTATATAAAGTTTCAAGAAAATGGCATACATCCTTCACAGAAAAAAAAACTTCAACCTAAGGGTAAACCTCATACTACCCCGTTTTTTCCATAATCAGTGAAGCATGAAGTTGGTAGCCAGGATAAATGTTCATTATGATTTTTGTAGAATTATACCCTAATGTGTATTTATACAAAGTATCATGATAATAGCATACATCCTTCACAGAAAAAAAAAACTTCAACCTAAGGGTAAATCTCATACTACCCCCCTTTTTTTCCATGATCAGTGAAGCATTAAGTTGGTAGCCAGGATAAATTTTTGTTATGATTTTTGTTTAATGATACCCTAATGTGTATTTATACAAAGTTTCATGATAATAGCATAATTCTTCACAGGAAAAAACTTCAACCTAAGGGTAAACTTCATAATACCCCCCTTTTTTCCATGATCAGCGAAGCATGAAGTTGGTAGCCGGGATAAATTTTTATTATGATTTTTGTTTAATTATACCCTAATGTGTATTTATACAAAGTTTCATGATAATAGCATACATCCTTCACAGAAAAAAAAAACTTCAACCTGAGGGTAAATCTGACTTGGGACGGACGGAGGGACGGACAAACCCGAACACTATATGCCCCCTACTATCGTAAGCGGTCATAAAAAGGACCCTTTTAATAGGAAAACCAGTTTTTTTTCTGCACATTCCTGATTCATTTTCTACAAAAAGCCCTGAGGTTGAGCAATTTTTTCAATGGAGGTCACAGATATGAAATCTAATTTTCTATTTTCCCTTTTTTATGAAAAATTTTGTTTCAAATTCCTTGCTTTGACCATTTGAAATGCTCTCAGAATGCACCACTTTGCATCTCTGAAAAAAACTATCATGAATTTCCCCCCACACGCCCTTCGTCTCACTCTTGGAACCCAAACCCCCTTGACAGCTCTGCGCTGATTTGTTGATTTCATCGAAAGTCAGGATCCATTGATGATTGCCGTTTATTTTGAAATTTGCAATGATTGAACATGATTCCTGGGTTTGTACATTCTGCAAATGATAAATTAACATGCATGGGCCATGTAAAGAAAACCATGTGTAAACTGTAAATCCATCAAAGTCTATATGACCAACCACCAAAGGACAAAGAATTTTGAGAATGACAGTCAAAAAATTGTTTCATTATTTCACTTTTTGTGTGTTGCTGTAATTTTAATAACGCATATGCCTCAAAGTGAAATAGTTGAACATGAATTGTCGTCAAAAGAAAACACATAACTGCTCCAGTTGGCTTTGCTGTTGCCTGACCATAATTTATAACCTGAAGTTACTTGTAAGTAAAATAATAACTAGGAAGGCTATTTTTGTACCCGATTTGAATTCTGAACAGTATGAGTTAGTTAGCTCCAAACAACCTTTCACAGTGTGTTGTCCATGTTTTTGTGCAATGTAAAGTGCAATGTCTATGGACTATTGGGCTGCATGTGTATGGGATTTAATCATTCATGAGAAGGAACAATATTATTCGATTTTCTTCATCATCAAATTTTATCGTCTTTTAATAATAAACAATGTTATATACAAAAACTGTTGTTGAATGTAAAACTTTGGGGGAAAAACAACAGTTATGGCAGATTTCCTGGATATTTTACGTATTTTTTTTGCAATTCTTCAATGAACATACCAATATTCCTCTAGTAACACCTATAAAACTCCTTCTAAACTCCCGTCTTTTGTCTGCTAATCAATTACTCAACTTTCTATAGAATTCTATTGTATACCAATTTGTACTGCCTGAAGGGGTTTACCTCGATACTCCAGTGATGACAAATTGGTATACAATAGAATTCTATAGAAAGTTGAGTAATTGATTAGCAGACAAAAGACAGGAGTTTAGAAGGAGTTTTATAGGTGTTACTAGAGGAATATTGGTATGTTCATTGAAGAATTGCAAATATAATACGTTAAAGAGCCAGGAAACCCGCCATAAGATGTAATTTCAAAATCAAGATAAATAACATGTACCGGTATTCTACTAGTACAAAGTGGTATTGTCCTAAGGCCCTATCAAGTTAATTTGTAGATTCTCATCCACCTTAAACAAAAAATCTGGGGCTGGTGGGAGTTTTTTATTTTATATTTTTGACCAATTTTCACTAGAATTGATAGGAATTTAAAGAAAATTTCTGAATAATTGAAAATAAAAAAAAATTGAGCTCAGAAAAAATGGGACGGGTGGGGATGAGAATCTATTAATTAATTTGATGTGGCCTAATACAAAATTTATTAGGAATCAGGATAAATTCGTTACAGAGTGCTGAATTGTCTTAATACGGAATTTATTGGATCAATTAATCAATGAATTTATTGACCCGGTAAATTTCTAATATTATCACATTGGTCAGGTGTTGGTTAAATTTGCAGGAAGAAAAAATTGGCACAAAATGACATAAAATAGAAAATTACCATCATTTTGCTTTTGTATTTTTTTCGGTGCATCTTCAGACTTATCCATGGACTCATCACTGCTGATGCCAAACTTAAAAATCTTTTTTACCCTAAAAAAGAAAATACACATGCAAGACGGAATAATTTCTGTTCAACTGATTTTTTAAAAATTTTGGATGTTGAACATTAAACGTGGAACAAGAAAACAATTTGAATCCAATAAAGAGAGTGTGTGTTGCAAAGGAATTCCCTTAAACCGTTGCTATTTTGAAGTGTGGTTTTTGGTGTCCGTTCTGTTTTCCTATTACAATTTCATTATGACTTCAAGATGACTCACATCAAAAGCATAAGTTTTCATATGTTTTTATTCATATTCATATATCTTATTCATATATTCTTCACTGAAAGGACATAGGTTGTTGAAATGCGCATCTGCAGAAACTAAATTAACAGTTAAAAGTTCTGTATTTTGTTCATTTATTACCACTTGGCTGATGTCACTGCTGGTGGACTGTAAGTCCCATAGGGTACTCGCCAACCCAGTAGTCAGTGCTTTGGTGTTGGCCAGATGATTTCATTTGGAAGTTTGCTTTATCTTAATTTGTTTAAAACTAAGGAGTATCTCCTTAATGCATAGTGTTTTCCTCATCTGAATTTTGGCTTTCTATTTAGATCGTAATATATATTTAGTCTCTATCAGCTTTTACAAAGGAGATGGACAGGGGGTCCTCTGCCATCTCTCCCCACTCCTAACCCCTACTCCCTGTCCTCTGATCTCCCATCAAGGTTGGCAAAAAGGCGTACAATACTGGTATTGTGCAGGGCAGTGGAAAATACTGGTACATACTGAGCAATACTGAACAATTATTTAAATACAGTCTTACTATTCTGTCATGTCTGAACTTGATGAACCTATAAAACACATATTGATACCCTTGTGAGAAATGTGTGGGGATGGTTACAATGTTTATATTGCTAAAGTAGGTTAAGAGTTTGAACATAGCTGTCAGTAACTGCGAGCATTTGTCTGGACAGTACCTGTGTGTATTGTTTTCATGTTTTATGTAATTCATTGTAAGGGTACTCGTCTTGATAAGTTGGACTTTTTTCTAGTTTGATTTTTACTGTGAGTCTTTCTGTGTATTTATTTTTTAGCCATTCACCACACATAGGGGGAGGGTTTGGATCCAAGAAAACGAGTTTAACCCCACCGCAATTTTTGCGCCTGTCCCAAGTCAGGAATATGTTGGTGACTGGCTTGTCCGTGTCTTCTTATGAAATTTTAGTTTCTTGATATTTGGGTTATTGGATGTGGTTTGTTTCCATTGATTTATTCATTTTTTTACCTTTTTGGGGCCATTTAGGGCTTGCTTTATGGTGTGAGGTTCCTCACTGTGTTGAAGACCGTACGGTGACCCCTAGATGCTTTGTTTTGGGTCGTTTTAACCTGGATATGGGATGTTGTCTCCTTGACATTAACCCCATTTCCTTTCTTTTCATATAAATCATAATATTTGTAAATTGAAATAATAATAGGCATTTCAAAGTAGTGTGTTAAAATATTACTCCAATAAAGGTAATAGTCATAGTGGTAAATACTATTCTCTTATTCGGACATTCGGGCACTTTACCTGTGGAGGCGGTGAAAAAGTCCGCATTTCATTATATATCTAAGTAACTTCAACTTTGATTTATTCATTCATTTTTCCAAGTATTTACATCATGTACATGAGACTCAGAATATGCATTTGGAACATCAATGGAAACACCATATCCGAATTTCAAGATCATAGTTATTATAACACCGAATATATTACAATTTAAAATGTCAATTTTTTACATATAGATTATATCTGTAAACATGGTAAACACCGATTACGTCACCGCCTATAATGGGGGTGAAAGATTAAAATCAACTGATCGGATTGGTCAATTAAGCTTTGTGATGTTACGCTGAATAAGAGAATACTTGTCAAATGAAATAAATTTGTGCATTCAATACTGGTTAACACAGTAAATATGTTTCAATTTAATTTTATTATTTTGTTTACCCAATAAGATGTCATTAATTACCCTTAATTAGTTAGCAAACAGGTGGGTGTGCGGCAATTATAAATCATAGCTGTCAAAATACATGTATTTGTGGTGTTTATTTAAGGGATTAATTATGGTAAATTGGACAGGAAACCCATGAAATAACTAAATACCGAAGTTAGTGTAAATTTACTTTCTGCAAATGCGCATTTCGACAACTTATGTCTCATCAGTGCAGATAAAATCTAAACGTTTGGAAGACCATAAACTCAAAGAAGTTTAAAAACTGAAATTAAATGTTTCATAAATATATATATAAAGCTAAACTGCTTGGAGCTTTCGGCCACGCTACTGGCCTTCATCAGCATGTTTACTATTTGTACAAGACGTAACAATGGGTAAATCAAACAATATGAACAGTGACATTACAAATGCAGTGAAGATTGGAGGAGTGAGACAACTATATATAAAAGAACGAAATGCACTGAGAAAACAGAAAGGTTACCAGGGTAAGCAAGGAAGTATACTGTGATGGTGATCATTTGGCGCCCAGCTAAAATAAAGGGCTACGCTGAGCGCTGCATGATACGACCGCAGCATGTCAAATACTGAAATTTGAACAAGTGTAATTCAAAATGAATGAGGACACAGTAAAGAGCTTGATACAGTAATTATATGGACACAATAAAGAGCTTGAATCAGTTGCAATTTTGGCCCTTTTGGCCCCTTTAGCTCAGAAACGGGAAAAGCTATGCCACATTTGTTGACTTACTGCTGAAAGCTTATATCAAGAAGAATCAAAACAAAAAAATCTGATCGAAATCCGATGAATAATAAGGATTTCAAATATTTCGAAAAATTATAATTTTGGCACCTTTGACCCCTTGTAGCTCCAAAACGGTAAGAGCTACGCAAAATCCGCTGCCATACTACTGACAGCTTACATCAAGAGGAATCCAACCAAAAAAAAATTCTATTGAAATCCGATGAAAAATAAAGATTTCACATATTTTGAAAATTTGCAATTTAGGCCCCTTTTCCCTTGTAGCTCAAAAACGGTAGGAGCTACGCAATTTCCGTTGACATACAACTGAAAGCTTATATCAAGAGGAATTCAAAGACAAAAAATCCCATCAAAATCCGATGAAAAATAAAGATTTCGCATATTTCGAAAATTTGCAATATGGCCCCTTTGACCCCTTGTAGCTTGGAAACGGTAAGAGCTACGCAAAATCCGTTGACATACTACTGAAAGCTTATATCAAGAGGAATTCAAAGAAAAAAATCCCATCCAAATCCGATGAAAAATAAAAATTTCAGGTAATCAGCAAATTTGCAATTTTGGCCCCGTTCGGCCCCTCATAGATGGGAAAGGAAACAAGTCACCAAAAATATAAAAGATGAGCGCTTTAATTTTTCATAAAGAATCTAATGAAAAAAACTGCATCAAAGTCGGACCTAATAATCTCATGAACGGCAAATGCGATGTGAAATCTGTTGACATACAACTGATTGGAAATTTCCTAAGAAGAACACTGAAAGAAACCCCATCAAAATCCGATATATAATAAAGATTCTACAGTCAAATATGTGAAAACATCAAATGTAACCCTTTTTGGCCCCTTTTTTAAAAACGGTAGGGCCCCAATGACCAAAACTATGCCAAGCCTTCTTTTTGTGCCAAGGAACATTGTATTAAAATTTCATAAGGATTGATCAACTGGAACTTAAGTTACTGCCCAAAAACAAAAGTGTCTACAGACGATGACGACAACGACGACAGCACAATACCATTATACAACCGCAAAAATTATTGCGGTCGTATAAAAACCCACGGTGGTTAGAAGGAGCTAACCAGGGTTTGTGTGAGATTTGTGTTGAGAGTCATACATAGGGTATGATGACTCTCGAGGTGGGGGAAGTGTGACAGGACAGCCTACCTGTGTTGTAGTAGTAGATATATAGCCAGTAAAAATCGACTGAGCTAACGGAATATTTCTTTAGCTCATTAGGTCTGGCGGCTGGCTGAAGTGCTAGAGGTCATGGATTCGATCCACGGTGTTGACATACATGTCAATTTTGTATGGAGTTTTCATGCTTTCCGGTTACATTTGTAAAATAAACATTATTTATTGTACCAAAACAACAACATATCATTAAACATACTGATCATATATATATACAGTTAAACCTGTCTAAACCGAAAACCTGTCTAAACCAAACATGATGTGAAGACCCTTTGTATCAATTTCTATATAATTTAAACCTGTGTAAACCCAACACCTGTCTCAACCGAACAAAATCTTCAGTCTCGAAGGGATTCGGTTTAGACAGGTTTCACTGTATATATGATCATTATGTTTAATGATATGTTGTTGTTTTTCGTGTATGAATTGTAATTATAAAATCATGTTTGTATGTCCCATTGAGGGCCCTTGATTGGTTAATGAAGGTCGTAAAAGGCAATAAACAGTCTGCAGTCTGCCAAATTTGTACATTTTAAAAGATAAAAAAATAAACAGCTGCGCCAAGACGCATGATACGCCCGTCGCCACCCTTCAAAACTTTAAGTGATTTAGGTAAAGGGTTCTCAATTCAGAAGCACCTGTAACTGCCTAATTAAGCTTGATTCTTTTTAAGAAATTAATCTGCAAAGTTTAAAGTGAGCTGATCAAAGTACTTATCAATAAGAGCGCAACATGTAAAAAATTGCCTTAAAATTAACAAATAAAGTCCCATAACTCTTGCAAGAAAAATGGACATTTCACGAAAAAATTTACAGATTGTGAGGCCATCATATCCAATACCTCTACAAAGTTTGAAGTGAATTGGCCAAAGGGTTGTCAAGTTAGAGCGCGACATGTAAAAAATTGCCTTAAAATTGATGAATAAAGTCCCATAACTCTTGCAAGAAAATTGGAAATTTCATGAAAAAGTATACAGATCGTGAGGCCATCATACCCAATACCTCTACAAAGTTTGAAGTGAATTGGCCAAAGGGTTGTCAAGTTAGAGTGCGACATATGAAACGGATGGACAGACCGACAGACGGATGGACGGACAATCGGTCATCGGTATACCATAATACATCCGTCATTGGACGGGCGTATAAAAACAATAATTAAAAGAAAATAGTCCGGTACAGTGTACACATTATTGACCACTTCAACTTTGTATCGCCCAGCAATTGACTATTATAAATTTCAATCATTCAGTATTGTCCACTTGAAGAGTATTGTCAAGGGCAGTATTTACTGGTAAAAAACAAAGACAAAACTTAAAAGAAAATATAGTCAGATACTATGTACGGTACATGTACCTAGTGTTTCCTGCAGCAGATTCTGGCGTGCAGTGACGCCCTGCAGTTTTTTATTGACGCCCTGCCCTTTTTTATTTTGATTTTTGGCGCCCTGCCCTTTTTCAATATCTGTGCCTTGACGCCCTGCCGTAAATTAACTGGAACTGTTTTTTGTCTTTTGAAAATCGTCAAAAATTGAAGTATGATGTTCATTTCCTTTGTCAGTTTATTCTATTTGTTCAAAATAATACTTTAATTACGCCTGTCATACTAATTAAAGGATTAGTTCAATCGTAAACAAACACCTTCGGCACTTTTGTTTACTACCACCTGTCAATCAAGAGATAAACTGCTTACCTGTATGACAATTTTATGTCAATTTCTCATAATCATTATTCTTTTGAGACTTCAAAACATTCTTTTATTAAAATTTTCATAAAAACTCTGTTAATTGCAATCAAGGACGTATTACGTCCTTGTTGCAATTTTTTTGCAGATCACGTTTTTTTAAGAAGTGAGTTATTTCCCTTTAAAATTTGCCTTTAACTTGTGGGATTACATTTTCTATAATTTTATTTACACTTACCATGCTTACATTTGTATTAATCAATTAAATGGAAAAAAGTTGGTTTCAAATTAAAAAGCTTAAAAAAGTTTGTAAGCATTATTTGTTTGTTGCTTTGCAAAACAATTTTTATAAAATTAGGAAAACATGGTAAGTTTAGCTCCAAGACAAATTAGCACTTGATTCCTTCCATTATACCAGTGTTCCACAATTCTTGTCTTATCACCCGCAATAGAGATAAAGTCATCTTATAAAACTAAATCTGAGAACTCATAGTATGGTCAATGGTACTCAATGTATATAACAGTTGACCTCTTAAAAGGTTTACTATCTTTAAAATGTCTATAAATCTTAGTCATTTTGTATCAGCAGGGGTCCATTTACACCATCTCTTTTACATGCTGCAGGTGTAATTTTAATTTCACTTTTATAGGGTTCGTTTCTTTCGATTCTTCTTGTCGTAAGCTCTCAGGATCACCATTAGCCCTTTCTGTTTCTTAGCAATTTTCAGTTTTGTTTGCCGTTTGTTTGTTGTTTTTTTTTCACAATTCTAATTATTATTATAGATAATAATAATATGAGCAGGGGTCCATTTACACCATCTCTTTTACATGCTGCAGGTGTAATTTTAATTTCACTTTTATAGGGTTCGTTTCTTTGGATTCTTCTTGTCGTAAGCTCTCAGGATCACCATTAGCCCTTTCTGTTTCTTAGCAATTTTCAGTTTTGTTTGCCGTTTGTTTGTTGTTTTTTTTTCACAATTCTAATTATTATTATAGATAATAATAATATGACTTTTTAAACATTACACATTTTTATTCAAATCAAAGTGAACTAATACTTTACAGAACGATTAAGGATTTTAAAAGAAAAGACATGGCCATATCTTTTATTTCTAAAATCAATTGATATACAATGTATATCCATAATGAAATATTTCCTCTCAAACTATGTTGGTATAAGTTAACTAACATCAAGATGTAGACAGGAATAAAAGCCCCTTCCTTGATAAACTAGAGTTTTCCTTGTGCATCGTGCTTCAAATAAATAAATTAATTAAAATTTAATTAAACCATTTAAAACGTTAGCATAAACTATATATGCATAATCTTTTCCTATCATCATTCTTTATTTCATCCTTCCAAAGGTTATGTTTTGATACAAGCAAGACTAGAGAAAGGGGGATGTAAGCCATGACATATAGGGAACTGTTTTTATATCAAGGCGTCGAACGAAAAGTGTGCACCCAACAGACTTGAATTCAATTGGAACGATATGTTACCCTTAAATAAAGTTACAATGTAAATGCCAAATACCAAAGGCCTGTAATTTGTGTAGTCTTTAGAGAGTGTTATGAAATATGTTGCTTAAATTTGCATACAAGTTGTTTCAAAAATAAACTGATTCTGTAAACAGGAGAAAAAATTATAGACATTAATTCAGAAAGCCACGATATGGGACCATTTCATGATATTGCATACCAATTATGATTATCAAGTGCCACTGATTTGCAATTTCAGTGCCACTGATTTGCAATTTCGGACAGACAAATCCAAGGAAAAACTGACTACGATATACTCCGCCGAGTGGGAAGGAACTCTTTGGTAGTGACCATTGTGTACAAAATATCATCACAAATTAAAACGGCATTGCGCATTGAATATAAAGATGTACTATTCAATACCCAAGCCAATTTCAGATTAGTGTTGTTCCGTGATACTTATCCTTTTTAATTTATTGTTTAATTGTGAAATTCATCGAGATCCAATTTACTTATATTTAATCAATGAATATGAAGAATTCAACTGAATGAAGAAACAGAACAAAATAAGAAAAAGAAGGGAAACGGGGAATGTGTCAAAGAGACAACGACCCTAAGGGGAGCAATAACAACTCAAAGCCACCATAAGATCTTCAATGAACGGTGAGACTATATGTTCCACGACAAGGACGCATTTATACCGGTAATCATGGCAAATGAATATACAATTTAAAATAGTTAACTACAAAAATTGACAAAGAATGTTCTGCCCAATATACTATAAATTTATATGCTGATCAATCAATATACAATTTCATGAAGAACAAATTTACTTATTTACATGTACCAACAACAGTTTTGGAATGTTACAAACAGACTGACGGATCAAAAAACTATGTTCTTTGAAAGCTTGATGGTAGTCAAGTGAAAAAAAATGTTATACACTTATGTTACAGGGTTCTCCATAGGTGGTTATAGCCGGCTTCCCCGACCAGCTATATTTTAAAGCTGACCAGCTTTCAAATTTGAAAGCCGGTCGGCAAAATCGGATGTTTTACAGATGCTTATTCATATGGTACCTAATATTTGTCAATGATAAAATAACTACAGGTAATTTGTCAATGAAAGATTAATTACAGGTAATCAACATAGTGTATATGGTGCAAGATCATAGCCTCCAGGAACAATGACTTAATTAACCTTAATTATTTCCGGTTGTCAACAGTTTGTTTACCTATGCACATGGTCAAATTGATATGTGACACACAGGCCTTGTTACTAATTAGAAATTGTTACTATCCATGCATATACACTAGTGTATATGCATGGATAGAAAAATTTTCTAATTAGTAACAAGGCCTGTGTGTGACATGTGCAAACCTAATTAAGGAATAGAGAACATAAGTATAATACATTTATAAGAGAGACTGTGATATTTGTATATTAATATAGCCATAAAATTCACAAATCAAGATTGAAAACAAGACTGGCTAGGTCAAATTTTCACATGGATCAATAACGCAAATTACAATATTGAGTTATGTCCCCTTGTAATGTGATTAAAAAAAAGCATTAAGAACCTTTTGAATGATATTTTTCGAGAAAAATTGTATAAAAATGCTTAAGAAACAAGTAGTTTTACACTTTTTAAGACTTTATATTGAATTTTACTGAAAACTCTGCAAAACGTTGCAAATTCATAATTTTTATTATTCTTATCTGACAAAAATTAGGGGATATAGTGTTTCTAGAGCAAAAAGCAAAAGGACTGTAAAAGCTCAATTTTTTAATAAACTTGTTTTTAAATCTTAGTTTTTTAAGAAGGGTTGCTATGGGTATGAAAATAATGAAATTATCACTTAAAAAATAAAACAAAATGTGGAAATCTTGATTTAAATAGTAAATGACATGTCAGTACTTTCCGCGCGTTGACTACACCGCACCTTAAATTACACTGGAAAAGTCAGCACTGTAAAACAACCGGCTATAACTGGGCATCTATGGAGAACCCTGTGTTATTTGGGAGTCTTCACAGGATATAGGGTTCATATTCAATGTCTGTGTTTTATGTCCTCTGAGCTGTAAGGCAAAGTGGATATAGGGCAGAGACAGGGAATATGAAACAATATCCCCTGTTAACCCAGAATAACTTTTAAATTCTGCTGGAAGCCCTACATTTTCCTTTAAAAGCGTTTAAAAAATTGTAATTTTGCTACCATGGGGATACCGACTCATAACCCCTGTCAAGCTAACCAATCAAATTGCAGGGTTTGCCTGGATATTTCTCTTCAACAGCATATACAACAAATTTATACGGATTTATTAAATTGTACAAAATTTCTCTCGAAGGTCAAAGTAATCATGAACAAACCTTTTTTTTGTCTTTCTTTGGATTTCGGAATGAAATTTGTATGTTTTGATATTCTTTCTTACTCCATATTAATGTTGTTTAACATCGTTAATATTCCCAAGCCCAACAGAGTTGGGGGATACCGTTTGGTAGGTTCATTAGTATTTATGTGCGTACAGTCATGACTAGCTGCAGAACTGTAGCTCTATAGGTCCTTTTATTTTTTCTGATTTGGCGGAAATCAGCACAAGGACCCTAAGGGACCGAACATAAGAACTACAGTTCCGCAGCTAGTTCGTGACATTACCTGATTACGGCAGAGACATATAGATCAGTACATGTATCTATATGTCTCTTACTAGGACAAGGTTGGGCGGTTAATTCCACCCCTGGTATTTACCGGCCGTATTTACCGGTAAATACCGTCCTGGAAAATACTCCTCAAGTGGCAAATACTGGTCAATTGAACTTTTGATGGTAAAAATACTGCAAATATGTAAAACTTAATCATCTTAAAATGGTAATATAACAGTTTATAAATGTAATGTTTTATTTAATTTCATTATATCACTATGTACCATATTGAATAAGAATAAGATGTTTCATGGTTGTTATTAAATAAGTCTTGTACATGTATATTTATTTTGAAAAAAAAAAACAAAACAGATACATTTATTATTTTTAGGCTTATCTTTTGTCTAACTAGGTCAACTAAAAAAAGAAGGTCAACTGTCTGACAATTAATAAATTTATTTGTAAATATAGGTAAAAACTACAGGTAATATTCATGATAATGCACCTGGCCTCAAGATCAGTGACAACTTAATTAGGGTCTTAATGACTAAAACAACAAAATTTCAAAGGAAAGTTTATTCAAGAATACATTTGGTATACTGTCAAAGGTTGGAAGTAATAAAATGTTGTATATGGTTTTCTGTTCTACAGAAAGGTTTAAGAACTACATGGAAACAAAATAAATTGTCCAGTCAAAGTAAACTTGAGGTCTTTAATTCTCTTATCCCGCGTGACATCACAAAGCTCAATTAACCAATCAAATCAGTCGATATTAATCTTATACCCCCAACATAGTCGGTGACGCGATCCATGTTTTCTTATATAATCTATGTAAAAAATCGATATTTTAAATTGCAATATTATCGGTGTTATTATACCTATGATCTTGAAATTCGGATATGATATTTATATTGATGTTCCAAATGCATAATCAAAGTTTCATTAAAATATCTTTAAAAATGAATGAATAAATCAAAGTTGAAGTTACTTAGATATATAGCGAAATGTGGTCATTTTCACCTCCTCCACAGGTAAAGTGCCCGGATGTCCGGATAGTATGGCTATTGACTTCAACTCTGAGATACATAAAAAGAAGTCTAAATATAACAAAAAAGAAAAAAATACAAAAAAGTAAGAAAATAATAACAATTAAATAAAAAGAATAAAGAGAAAACAAGAGGCTCTCAAGAGCCTGTATCGCTCACCTGGCCCTTGATTAACATAGACATTTTATGTTAAAGAGCCCTTATATATATAATTAAACTATAAATCCAATATCCCTAATTAGTTAAAGCGGAGAAGACCTCTGTTAGTTTAACATTGGACCCCATGGGAAAGACTAAGTTCCCCGCTGGCTGCCATATTGGATATCTTGTTGACCTGAAAAACACCTTTCTGCAAGGGACCACTCAATGACTATTGCGGCCAAGTTTTGTTCCAACTGGCTCAGTACATTCAGAGGAAAAGATCTTTGAATGTGTTTTCCCATAGGGTCCAATGTTAAAACTATGTTCCCCACTGGCGGCCATGTTGGATATTGGGCGGACCTAAAAAACATCTTTTTTTTAAGGGACCACCCAAGGACTATTGTGGCCAAGTTTGGTTCCAATTGGCCCAGTAATTTCAGAGAAAAAGAATTTGAAACGTTTTTTTTTTTCATAGGGTCCAATGTTAAATTTTGGTTCCAGCTGGCGGCCATCTTGGATGATGTACAGACCTGAGCGACACAATTTTTAAAGGGGACCACCCAAGGACTATTGTGGCCAAGTTTGGTTTCAATTGGCCCAGTGGTTTCAGAGGAGAAGATCTTTGAATGAAAAGTTTACGGATGGACGGACGGACGACGGACACAAAGTGATGGCAAAAGCTCACCCTGGCATAGCCAGGTGAGCTAAAAAGCAAACACACCTATTTAGTGCATGGTAGCCATAAGCCACCCTATGAGTACTTTGCAAGTACAGAACAGGATATAAATTCCACTCTAGTCAATTAACCAGTTTTTGCCAAATTTACATTTTACAAAGGTACTCCTGACATTGTTTTAAAAACCTACAAAGAGATAATTTAAGAGTGTTATGATAGTATAGAAATAGAAGAGTTGCCAAGTATAATTAGTTTTCTTCAAACCATGCTAGGTACAGTGTAACTGTATAAATTCCAGGGTGGTCAATTCAATTGCCAGCAAATGCCGGTATTTATCGGGAATTACCGGCGGCATGGAAAATACTCATAAATGCTGGTATTTTGCCAACCCTGGATTTATAGGATCAGGTTATAATTTTGGTAAAGGTCCAAGACTAAGTCTCAACTACTACAATGACTACACAGGTTGGGAACACTCACCCAAACGGGATATATATATTGTAACCCAAATGGGATATTATTTATATCCCGAAGGGGTTATTAATTTCATACAGTTATATCACTTATTTTGGATTTTTGCCAATTTGAAACAAATGCACATACAAATTGATCAATATTAACAACCTTAGCTTTGTTTAGGAAATTTCTTCCCTTGTGTTTGGTTTTAAGAGATCGATCTCCATTTTCCGGGGGATCAACAAAAATAAGACAGATTCCTAAGCAAGTCGTTTGTTTTGATCTAAAAGAAGTGTACATTTGTGTCAAATAGACAAATTGGCAAAAATATAGGTGATATTAGATTTTGTATGAAATTAATAAACCGTGGTACAGGCTAGCTGCGGAACCGTATCTCTTATGGTCCTTGTGCTGATTTTTTGATAGTTGCGGACCATAGAGGGCCAAATAAGAAAAAAATTAATGGACCTATAGGGTCGGCTCCGCAGCTAGGTACAGGCATGATATATCGCCAATGAATACATCTAGGCTAGTACCTAATATCGGTAGTACCAGAATTGTGTTCATATTCTCCACTTTATCCCCCAATGTCCGTCTCGATATTAGTTCACCTTGATCCGCATTTCCCATACTAAATAAATGTGTACCCTACCCATGCGTGTACACACCGCCATTGCTAATAAAGTAAACCAGACCAAACTCGGATTCAGCAACGATAAAAAAATCCGGAAACTGTTGATGAAAAAATCCAAACAAACGAATTAAAAATTCTTGTCGAACTGCAATAATAGGTAAAACAAAAACATATACACACATCAAAACGTAAAAAAGATTACTGTAAAAAAAAACAAGCAGACAGAGGTAGGGACAAACACTGTTACCGCAATTTTCCTATTACTGGATGCAGTTTCAAAGCTCTCCAGGTAATTAAATAGGTTTTTCAATAGCAGTTTGGCCTTCAAGGTAGAAAGGTCACCAAATGCCCATTCATACATGTAGTTGGGTGTGTGCCAATTTACCTGATTTCACCCACAGAGATAAAGTACATTTGACTATTATTATGTATTGGAACAAACAAAGAGAAGGGATGAACTTTTATATAGACTAAATTTAAACAGTAATAGTACAACTTTGTGATTTCTTATCTTAATGTATGACAAAATGCATCTTTATTCTTGAATTTAAAACAAGTATGGGTGAACTTGACCTGTTTTCTCGGTTGAAATTGACAACAGGTAAACTGACCAATATCCAGGACAAATACAATGAATGGGTTTGTGACCTTTCTACCTTAAAGGTCAAACTTCTATTGAGAAACTATTGTAACTACCTGGAGAGCTACCAAATTTTCTATTGTGAGAGCATTCAGTAATACGAAAATTGCTGTAAGTCGGGGACCATAATTTTTTTTTATAAATGACCTTTTACCCCGCTCAATTAAGTGTAAACTCCAATAGATTAAAATTTTATAGGCCCTAGAAATTTTTATGAGAACTACAGCCGTGTCATGTGCTGTTTGTTCCTTCATAATATTTGTTCCAATGGATAAAGTATTATAGAATATTTGTTCCAAAGAACAAATATTATAGTATTTGTTCTTAACGGAATAAATGTTATATAGCAATTGTTCCTAAAGGAAGAAATATATTATGACAATGTTTATATGCAGCAAATATGTGGATATTCTAATAAAATCAGAGAGATTTGTCTTGAACTGCAAAATTATGATCAGTGCCGCCTGCTCAACCCGGGTGCTCAACCCGTTCCCCTGTCCCTCAGCCCTGTTCTCGCCTCTTTATCATTATTTGATATGCACTGAAGAGACATTGAGTTGTCGAAATGCGCATCTGCAGAAAATAGATTAATTAATTAATAACGTTCATTTTCTTTTCAATTTAATATTCAGACAATCTATTTCACTTGAATGTGAGAGACCGTTACTATATTTAGCATTTTTACACTTTAAATACATATACTTACATATCTGAAACATTTCAATTTCCTTAAACCAGCTAGGGCACTCATAACCCCAAATGTCAATCTTAAAAGTTCAATAAATATGCAAACAGAAGTTTGAAAACTGTTAACTCATGTAACAACTGTTCAATCACTCCTTAGTACAATAGCTATAAATTTCAACCATTTTGTTGATATTAATATATGAGTCATTTTCAATATACGTCAAATTTCCAGGTGGTAAAAAGCAGGAAAATCTACAAGTTACTGTATTAAATTTAATGAGTGATTTTCAATCCTATATGTAACAAGATAAGGAAAACACTTTGATTACACCTTATAAATGGTTATATGATGGTAAATTTAAGTCCGTAAGTGTACAATGGTGATACAAATGTCCTTCCTGTAACATATATCGGTAAACAGTGAAAATATTTAGTTTTCAAATATTTTCTAATCTATCATGTTTTTGCATTTTAAGTTACTAATCTAAATTTTAACACTGTAAAAGAAAAATAGCAATAAATGAAGTAAAATACGCTCTAAACAACATTTTATTTTTTATTCGTGCAAACTTTTTTTTCCACTTATCATATGATATGAATATACAACAATTGTGTACTTAATTTCGGAATTTCTGTATTTTTCTTTTCTGTGGTAAAACTCCCCGACATCATCTTCTACAGAAATTTTTTTTAGACAGGTAAAGACAATGCTCAGTTGCATAAAGTTAGTTGGATATGTTACGGGAAGGACAGATTTGTTACGGGAAGGACACAATTTTGTGACAGGAAGGACATTCTGTTATGGGAAGGACATGGTGTTACAGGAAGGAGAATACGATCTGAAAATGAACATTTCAATAACTTTTTTACAATAAGTAGTTATTTAAATTCCTGTTTGTAGTATTTATAAAAATTACAGATGACCATGATTTCTGCCAATGAAAAACAATTATTTATTGCATTCCTATTTGAGTTTTTCTTATGATGATTGTCCTTCCCGTAACAACATAGGCTTGTTATGGGAAGGACAGTTACAGGAAGGATATATTATCGGTATTTAGCTTATATAAGAATAACGACTGCCTGAGTTGAAATACCACTATGATGACAGTATGTATAAACAAGTTGGTTATTGTAATGAAAAATCAAATATCAAAAGAAAATAAATATTTTAGCACAATGGACGTTACAGGAAAGACATAAATATTTTATACTCCTTCAAACAGGTTACCAAACTTTAATCTGCACAGTGCTCAAAAGTAATTTTTAAGAATAGAACATGGCAAAATCACAAAAAAGTCCAAACAAAGGTAGACAGAGAATCTTACAATCAGAAACCTAGTTCGATCTATCATTTATTCAATCTTTTGTTAAAAGTTACAGGAAGGACATTAATTTTGGTGACATAACGATAAATGAACAAAAATATTGTTTTCCTATTCATTTTCACTGCTTTTAAGATTTCTTCTGTTTCTCTATAATAGATCAGTATTCCAAATCTTAATATTTTCCTGATTTAAGCATCTTTTCCACTCTTTCAGACCCTGCAATGTCTACAAAGCCATTTGGGACATTGTGTCTTAAGCAAAGTGAGGCATTTTTGTGACAATTTAATCATACATTCCAATAAAAGAAAGCAAAAGTTTTATTTCTTTAAGCAAAACTACTTTCTTACAAACAAACTGAACAAACTATTGAGCATTTAATAATGGTTTTTATCATTTTATGCGAGAATGACAAGAATATTGACCAATTTTGATATTGACTCATATATAATTTCAATTCCTTCCATGCACCCCTCCATCCATCAATGGTTGCTGCCAAATTTAATTATAATGCAGGGGTGCATGGAAGGAATTCAGAATTTGAAATGGAAAAGATAAAATACAGATTTTTGATGAAAAAATGACCGAAGGATCAATTTGTGGAGGATAAAAAGCAGGCTGCCAATATTAGTGTTGCATATTGAAAAAAAAATCTAGAAGGGCTTGCCAGCCTTTATTAGAGGCAGGATAAAATGTTGCAGAAAAAAGACAGGATTCAAAGTTCCTTTAATGCCCCGTCCCTCTTAAAAATCAAATGGTTGCTCCCTCATAAACAAACGAATAAAGAATTTTTCATAAAAATATGACACAAACGTGAGAAAAGAAAATACAACACGGAAATCATGCAATTAATATACTGTATACATGGAATTTTTCGCGTAGTGGAAGGGGATCATTTTCGGTTATTTTGCACTTAGAATTTTAAGCAATGTTGTAGTATGCATGACATTAGCATTACTTTAACATCACTATTCTGAATTGATGCGTTATGATCCGATATTATAAATGGAGTGTTTGATTCTTTCAACAAGAAAAAAAAGAATAATCAATAATTTGTGAATGAAAACCTAATGACTGGTGCTACATACAGTATGATTTCCACCTAATGACTAGTGCTACATGCAGAATGTCCACATTGTCCTACCCATAAAAGTGCTACATACACACGTGTAAATACAGCACATTGTCTTACCAACCTACTGATTTGTTCTACATACAATAGAATGTCCACTTTGCCCTACCTAACTAATGACTAGTGACTAAATGCATGCAGTATAATGTCCACTTTGTCCTACCTACCTAATGACTTGTGCCACATTCATTTTAATGTCCACTTTGTCCCACGTGCTTTGTCCTACCTACATAATGAAGTATGCCACATACAGAATAATGTACACTTTGTCCTACCTACTTAATTACTTGCGCCACATATAGAATAATGTCAACTTTGTCCTACCTACTTAATGACTTGCGCCACATATATGTCCACTTTGTCCTACCTACTTAATTACTTGCGCCACATACTGAATAATGTCCACTTTGTCCTAACTGCTTAATGATGTGTGCCACATACAGAATAATGTCCACTTTGTCCTACCTACTTAATTACTTGCGCCACATACAGAATAATGTCCACTTTGTCCTAACTGCTTAATGATGTGTGCCACATACAGTATAATGTCCACTTTGTCCTACCTATCCAATGACTTGTGCCACATTCAGTATAATGTCCACTTTATCCTACCTACCTAATGACTTATGCCACATACAGTATATCGTTCACTTTGTCCTGCCTACCTAATGACTTATGCCACATACAGTATAATGTCCATGTCCTACCTACTTAATGACTTGTGCCCCATACAGTATAATGTCCACTTTGTCCTACCTACCTAATGGCTTGTGCCACATATAGAATAATTTCCATTTTGTCTTTCCTACTTAATGACTTGTGCCACACAGAATAATGTCCACTTCGTTTCGTCGCATTTTAATTTATTTGCCTTGTCCATTGAATAATGACGATTTCGTCATTTTATAACTTTTAGGATTTTTTTACCGCTTGCTACATTGTTCATGATAATTCATACATATATTTACAGCACGGTGACATTTGAAATGAAATCGTCTTAAATAAACAGGAAACAGAATCTCCAAATAATCATATTATTATAAAGATAACCAAGGAAATAATGAAATATTTGCTTTACTGTTTTCCCCATAGTTCCAAAGTAATTGTGCTCCTTTAGGTATATCCATTTTCGTTACAAGAAATAGTTTCTTTGGTCCTAAATCTGCATTTCGTACTTCAAGTTTGCAGTTATCTATAATTTTTGAATGATTGAAATATCTAGCGATGTTTTCTCCATCATTAAAGTGTCTACCATCAGCGTCCCTGTTTGCATCCAAAACTAGCTTTGTTAGTGGATCATGAACAGCAACAGGGGGCATATTCTTTTCAGAATAATACCTTTCTTGTTTTTCATTTTCATCTCGTGTTATCCACTTTCCCTTGTATTCAACTAGAGTATAATTTTCGGGAATATCATCGCAAGCAAACACTCCAAATCCTATTTTCTTGTCAACGAATCTTCTCTCGAAAAATGTTTGGTGATCTTCGCAGAATGTCTTCTGAATAGAGCTTCTTGAAATTCTGGGTATTTCAACGTAATATCCTTTCGGTTTTCCACAAAGTTTTATTCCAGAAATCAGAGCTTTTTTCTTGAAAGCACGGAAAAATCCTGATCGGGCTTGATTATGAAAATCTGCACGTCCAGTTCGGATTTTTATATATTCCAAGTAAGAGTCCAATAAATCTATCGACTTTGAAGACGTGTCTGATGGTTTTAACAATGCAGTAAAATCTTCCAAAAATGGAACCAGCGATCCTGTGTCTCGCGGATGAGCATTGGTATTTTTTAGGAGAGGATTTCTTGGCATGTTATGCGCACTGTAATTAAGTTATACGAACCAAGACATTGGCATTGTATTTCACAGATTATTTATTCATAAAACTCTACATCTATGTTAAACTACAGTGGATAATGTGTGTTTTGTCAAAATGTTTTCTAAATACAAATAAAAAACGGATGCATTGAAAGCGACTTTTAACCTTGCAGTACTACATATTTAAAAGTTTTTGATGATAATCAACCTGACAAATGCTGGTTGTATTAAGCCCTGGTAACGAACACACATAAAGCGACTTTTAACCTTTCTGTCCTATAGATTTAATAATACATGTATTTGATGATGATAAAATATAATGATCAAATAAATGTATATTGAGTAAATGTACATGGGATAAAACTCATATAAATACAACGTAAGATAAAGCAAATAGAACAACGCTTTCATTGTTGTTTTTCATCTTGAAGTCACCATTAGGCCTTCAACGAAAAGCCATAGTAAGTTCAAGATGGCCCTTACACCGATTTATACGGAAGCTTATTGATGCCACATGAAGAAAAAAATTATCTCATAATAATGAGATAATATTTCATAATTATGAGATAATATCTCATGATTATGAGATAAATTTATCTCATAATTATGAGATAATTTTCTCATTATTATGAGATATTATCTCATAATTATGAGATAATAAGTCATAATTATGAGATAATTGTCTCATAATTTTGAGGTATTTTCTAATAATTACGAGACAATGATCTCATAATTATGAGATCTTATTACATAATTATGAGATCTTATCTGATAATTATGAGATATTATTTCATAATTACGAGATAGAATCTCATAATTATGAGTTAATGAGTCAGAATTATCTCATAATTTTGAGATAATATCTCATGATTATGCTATAAATATCTCGTAATTATGAGATAATATCTCAAAATTATGAGATAATTATCTCACAATTATGACTTATTATCTCATTATTTTGAGATAATACGTCATAATTATGAAATAGTATCTCATAATTATGAAACGATATCTCATAATTATGAAATAATATCTCATAATTATGAGATATTATCTGATAAGTATGAGATATTTTTTTCTTCATATGGCATCAATACGCTTCCGTAGGTTTAAGCGAAATTCACTTGCTAATTATTACACAACGATTTCATCGTCAACAAACATAACATATGGGGCAAATTACTCTTACAAACTCTGTCATCCGTTGCCCGACAAAGTGACCAATAGACAATACATCATGAGCGATCACAGTACACTGTTGGAATGTTTGAAAACTTGGCAATGTGAGTAATAAATACAGATGACCAGAAGCATAGCATATTTTTTCAAAATGATACTGCATTTATATGAGAAATTCTCACATGAAGAAGTGCAACATAAATGACAAAATATAGAGAGTATACACCTCAAGCAAGGGGAACCTTTTAACACACTCTGATGAACTGATAAATCTAAAAAGAATCCAAATTAAACTTACAATTTGTTAAAACAACGTATTTTTGTAAGCATAGGTCAACATTTTGGACGTCCAAGTGACAGAGCTGTAATGCAGCAAGTTGAATTTGATTCTTTTAAGTAATAGCTCATTTTGAACCCTCTAGTCAGGTAAGCTAAAATCCGATAGTATCAAACTTGAAACCCGAATTTTTCAATATCTTTTGAACCACAAAAGATTATTCAAAAGTAACATGTTTCATGCAAAACAAACTTTTCAAAATGCAAAAAAAAGACATTTCAAAAATGTTATCGTGACGTAGGTAGCGCCGCACACAAAGTAGGTGCATCATATTTTATGCTCTTGTAATAAATTGTACTTTATTTTCCGACCTCGAATGACTGCGAATATGGATTTGTAAGACATCTACAATGGCATAAAGCAAAAAACGTCATATCATACATCTATAATAAAAAACTAGAGGCTCAGACACTGAGCCTGTATCGCTCACCTGACAAAATGCTGAACAGCAGGATTATTCGATGTTCTGTATGGTGGCCGTGTTTTTTATGTAAATTTCCCATAGAGCCAAAATAAACTTTGTTCTGTGCTGGCGGCCATGTTTTTCATTGGATCAGAACAAAATGAGCATTCTTTGTTAAACACTTTCAGTTCATCATTCCTGTAAAGTTTGGTTGAATTTGCTTCAGCGGTTTCAGAGAGGAAGAAAATGTAAATTTTCCTATAGGGTCCAATGTTAAACCTTAGTTCCGCGCTGGGAGCCATGTTTTTTATCGGATCGAAACGAAATGAGCAATCCTTGTAAAGGACCTTACATACAGCATTAATGTAAAGTTTGGTTGAATTTGCTTCAGTTGTTTCAGAGGAAAAGATGAAAATGTGAATTTCCCATAGGGCCAATGTTAAAGTATCTTCCGTGCTGGCGGCCATGTTTTTTTATCAGATCAGAACGAAATGAGCAAGCTTTGTTCAGGACCTTTAGTACATCATTCCTGTAAAGTTCGATTGAATTTCCTTCAGTGTTTTCAGCGGAGAAGAAGAAAATGTGAATTTTTCCATAGGGTCCAAAGTTAAATCTAAGTTCTGCGCTGGCGGCCATGTTTTTTATCGGATCAGAAAGAAATGAGCAATTTTTGTAAAACAACTTCCATACATCATTCCTGTAAAGTTTGGTTGAATTTGCTTCAGTGGTTTCAGAGGAGAAAGTGAAAATGTGAATTTCCCATAGGGCCAATGTTAAACTATGTTCCGTTCTGGCGGCCATGTTTTTATCGGATCCGAAAGAAATGAGCAATCCTTGTTAAGGACCTTTAGTACATCATTCCTGTAAAGTTTGGTTGCATTTGCTTTAGTGGTTTCAGAGCAGAAGAAGAAAATGTGAATTTTTCCATAGGGTCCAATGTTAAACCATGTTCCGTGCTGGCGGCCATGTTATTTGTCGGATCGGAACGAAATAAACAATCATTGTTAAGGACCTTGAGTACATCATTCCTGTAAAGTTGAGATGAATTTGCT
The DNA here is from genome assembly GCA_002080025.1 of Modiolus philippinarum. Lineage (NCBI taxonomy): Eukaryota > Metazoa > Mollusca > Bivalvia > Mytilida > Modiolidae > Modiolus > Modiolus philippinarum. The sequence goes on from MJUU01067733.1 coordinate 26,142, forward strand.
TCAGTGGTTTCAGAGCAGACGATGAAAATGTGATTTTTCCCATAGGATCCAATGTAAAACCTAAATTCTGCGCTGGCGGCCATGGTTTTCGTCAGATCAGACGGAAATGGGCCTTCATTGTTAAGGACCTTTAGTACATCATTCCTGTTAAATTTGGTTGCATTTGCTTCAGTGGTTTCAGAGTAGAAGATGAAAATGTGATTTTCCCATAGGGTCCAATGTTAAACCATATTCCGTGCTGACGGCCATGTTTTTTGCCGGATCAGAACGAAATGAGCAATCATTGTTAAGGACCTTAAGTGCATCATTCCTGTAAAGTTTGGTTGAATTTGCTTCAGTGGTTTCAGAGCAGAAGATGAAAATGTGATTTTTCCAATAGGGTCCAATGTTAAACCTAAGTCCCGCGCTGGCGGCCATGTTTTTTGCCGGATCGGAACAAAATGAGCAACCATTGTTAAGGACCTTTAGTAAATCATTCCTGTAAAGTTTGGTTGAATTTGCTTCAGTGGTTTCAGAGGGGTAGATGAAAATGTAATTTTCCCATAGGGTCCTATGTTAAACGATGTTCTGTGCTGGCGGCCATGTTTTTCGTCGGATCAGAAAAAAATGAGCCATCTTTGTTAAGGACCTTCAGTACATCATTCCTGTAAAGTTTGGTTCAATTTGCTTCAGCCTTTTCAGAGCAAAAGATGAAAATGTGATTTTTCCCATAGGGTCCAATGTTAAACTTAAGTTCCGCGCTGGCGGCCATGTTTTTTGTCGGATCGGAATGAAATGAGCAATCTTTGTAAAGGACCTTCCATACATCATTCCTGTAAAGTTTGGTTGAATTTGCTTCAGTGGATTCAGAGGAGAAGATGAATATGTGAAAGGTTTAACGGACGGACGGACGGACGGACGACGGACGGACGGACGACGGACGACGGACGCCAAGTGATGGCAATAGCTCACACTGACCCGAACTGACCCTTCGGGTCAGGTGAGCTAAAAACGGATATCAAATTGATTTCAGGGAGACATCATTCCATTTTCGACATAAATTAATCAAGTACCTACATCTCGATGTTGCTACAGTCTAAAACAAAATGAGAAATCTGCAACATGCAGCAAGCCTGAAATGACTGTGACAACACAACCAATTGGATAAATCAACTATAACAATCAATGCTTCATCTAATCACCCGCCATATCAGTTATGGTTTTGAAGCTAAATTCGTTTGCTGGACCGCAATTTAAAGCATTCAACAGAATGTAGCATATTGATACGATAGTTTTTGATTTTAAAATTATTTTATTCAATAAACGTGAAAAGGATTGGATAGCAGGCCGAAACCTATATATATCCTCTCCTTGAGATACGATAGTTAGCCCATGTGACGGCATATCTCAACACGGAACATCATCTTTTTTGTTGACAGAATATCATATCATTCAGTCTTTTATATTCCATGTAATATATTTTTTTTGTTGACGGAGTATCATAACATTCAACAGTGTGCAGCTAAATATCATACATCTGTTTGGTTGACGGAATATCACAGCATTCAACAAGTTGCAGCCCATTTACTGACGAAGTATCAAGCCTAATAAATAGTCAAATACAAACAAAAAAATACAAAAGAGCAAAAATATGACTAAGGTCTCCAAGAGAAGGTTACTACTCTATTACATTCAGACTAACGCTTCTTTCACAAACCTATAGCTAACATATGTTTGCTGAATATTGCAGATAAATTGAAAATATTGCTTTCGAGTCAGTCATTTATTTGTGAGACTGAAAGTCATCTTAATGAGAATATAGCTGATGCAGAAATCTTGATCGAAGGTTTTTCTGAAAATGTTATACGTAAAGATAGAAATTCATTTAGTGGAGGGGTATTGGTGTATTCATCTCAAGATATCAGTATTAAACAGCGAGACGATCTTGTTTTCCAAGATGGAGAACCAATTTGGTCAGAAGTATTATGTCAAGATTTTAAATTGACGGTATGTGTAGTTTAAAGACCACCTAGTACTTCAACTGTCTTTTGGGATAATTTAGAATATTCGATAGAGCAAGCTTTCAATTATACTAGTGATATTGTTATTACTGGTGATCTTAACGTCGATTTGTTATCAATTTCCAATAGCAGATTACACGACATTATTAGCTTATTTGATTTACAAAATGTAATAAATGAACCCACGAGAATGGGAGCATTGTTAGATCCTGTACTTCTATCAAATGCTGAAATATTTATTGATTCTGAAGTTATTCAGATTGAGAGAAGCGTAAGTGATCATGACGCTACTCTTGGCCAAATAAAACTGCCACATAACCTAAATAAATCATTTATGCGAAAAGTTTGGCCATAGATGTATTATGGTATGGCTTTATAGACAAGCAGAATATGTATCTCTAAATTAATGATGAAATCAGAAATTTTAATTGGGAAAAGTTTTTAAATCAATTTGAACACATTAATTAATTTGATGTCTGAAAATTTCACAAGCAGAAATGTTCCTGATTTGAATATTATATTTGAGAATGAACGTGTGGAAGTTGCCAATAATCATAAGCATTTAGGTATAACACTGTCATCTAATGATGGGAGCTGGACTACACATATTGATAATATTTCGAAATCAGCTTATAAACAAATAAATGTTCTCCGTAAATTAAAGTTTACTTTGTCTAAAAAGGCATTGTCTAATATGTATCTTACTTTTATTAGACCAGTGCTAGAGTATGCCTGTGAAGTGTGGAATGGGTGCTTTCAGAGGGATTCTGATAAATTAGAAAATATTCAATTAGAAGCTGCAAGAATAGTCACTGGTCTAACAAAATTTGCAAGCAAGGAATCTTTGTATTTCGAAACAGGTTGGGAAAGTCTGGCGGAGAGGAAGAAAAATCAAAAACTTGCAGTATTTTATAAAATGTATAATACATTATGCCCACCTTATCTGTATAATTGTTTACTGCCTTTTACATCAGATGCCAGTAGTTATGACCTAAGGAATAGTGAAAATTATTCAGACCCCAGGTCCCGCTTGAAGAACCTTTTTGCCTTCTAGTGTATCCCTCTGGAAAAGACTGGATTCGTCAGATAGAAATTCTCCAACTTTATTGTCCTTCAAACATCATATTAAATTTGAAATTATAAAGGCACCGGCCTATTACGGGTACGGATCTAGGAAATTAAGTGTTTTATATTCAATGTAGTACTTTAAACGCTGATTTAACTCGAATTCATGTTATTGATAATCCTGTGTGTAGCTGTAATGCTCCGTATGAAGATGTTATACATTATTTCTTGCAATGTCCAAAATATCAAAGTGAAAGAACACAACTCTTTGCTAAATTATGCAATATTAATATTACTATTTGGTAAAGATGTTTTTTCAGATGAACAAAATTCTTGAATTTTTGAAAATGTACGTATTTACATTATACAAACTAAAAGATTTTGAACAGGTCAGGCCAGAGATTGTTTTAATACATTGTCATACTTTTGTTGCATTGTCTTTGCACATGTATTTATAAATATACATGTATATATATTTCTTTAAGGAGAGGGCTTTATCTCAGTTGTGATAACTGTTTGCCCAATCCTTTTGTATTTTTCAATAAAATATTATTAAACTAATACATTGTTTCATTTTATTTGATCTTTTGAAAAGAGTTTCCAAACGTTTCACCCGTCTGATCAGCTTAGCTTAACTGGTAAATCAACATCAGTTTTTCGCATTTCAGTTATCTTCTCTGAAACCACAGAATAAGAATTATGTCCGATGTAATAACACCACTTGCCAACATACATAAAAAAATTTACAAAAAAAAAAAAAATAATAAAATAAAATAAAAATCGTTTTCCTTGAAACTAATAGCTATCAATTGGTGGTGTCTTTCAGAATAATATTTGACTACCCTGAAACCCATTTAATATAAAGGCCATCGGCAAAAATAGTTTTCGCATAGGAATCTATGCAAAATGTTTAAAGATCGTATGCTCTGAAACTGCTTAGCCTATTGAAACCAAGCTTTCATGACCTGCCCTAGCATGCTTGGGTGGTTCATTTTTAGATTTTGCATTTGATGATCTCGACGTCCATCCAAGATAGCTAGTACTATCAGAATACACAATTTTAATAGAAGTGAAATTCATTTCGCGTTTTCGTGATTTCGCTTTCGAGGTTTTTGCGTTTTCGATTTCGCGTTTTCGCTCTGAGTAAAGTGAAAGTAGAAAACGCGAAATGGCCGCACCTGGCCACCGAAACACTGTGATTTACGCTTGTCAATCATAAGAAACGGTTTTAAGATATCAAATGGCCAGTGTCGCTTAGACTGCATTGTTGTACGTAACGAGAAAAATAATAGCTATATGAAAAATTTCACTTTATATCAAATACCAAATTTAATCGCAATATGATCACACAACTTTATAGTATAGTCATTGGTTACATTTCCCTTTTCTTTTTCTTTGCACAATGATTATAAATGAAGATTTATATATGTCCTATATAAGGCTTTATTTTACATAACGGATATTATGAATACAAATTTTGCATATGAATCATGACTCTGCATACTTGTAAAGCCAGCAGCGATGAACTAAAATAATGCACAGTTACAATATTAGCAGAACTCTACAAAATATTTATAAAGTATGACGAAACTTTATTGTACGTAACGCATAATTGTACGTAACGGTAATATATTGCACGTTACAAAGTCAGCACGGAACCTTTCTCCGATTATATTTTCGAACAACACCGTCGAATTTATAGTTTTGCCTGCATTTCATTGCTTGATCGACTGTCCTAATGACTATGTTGAAGAATAATCACGGAAAGGGTAATTCAAACTGCACATTAAATAATTATTGAACCAAATAAAAAGACATGTCTAGAATTTTATTGTCTTGAAATGTTGTGATGTGTTGGAATACTTCGCTTTGTAAGGTGAAAAATATATTTACGATGATGTTCCACAGCATGTTTACAATAATTTTTTTAACAATATTGAAAATAGATAAGGAAATTTATTATTTTATTAAAGATGGCCAAAATTATTATTAGACTGCTAATCAATGCGTAACTTCCTTATGTGCACATTCCTTTGCTTTATGTTGTGTATCGACCACTATTTGAATATAACCTGGATTTCGGGGTGTGGAGAGGGGATCTGTCATCCCAATCTCTCGATTTAAAGTGGCAAATCCAGAATTCACAAACATCTTTATATGTATATATTTCGAACATTTTGAACGTTCAAAATTTATAATCTAAGATATTTGATCTGCATATGAACTCCTATGCAAGTTAGTGATCATGATTCTGGTACGACCAAGTAAAATGAAGTTTGTGCTTCAATCCAAGAAACAATTTTTACGCCAATCCCATTCAGTTTTGTTAAAAAAATCCCGATTTCACATGACTTAGAACATGCCTTTCCCGTATTCCTATTCCTTCTTCAGGAAATCTGGGTGGCCCTATCTTTAGGTCGAGAATTCGTGGTGTTATCACCCTAAGATGCCGCCATCCAGATTTCCCGAATTTTAAAAGAGCAAATCCGAAATCCCTCCCATGTCGGCTTTATATAGCTTTTGTCATCATTTTTCGTCAACCATCCGTTGTTAAACTTTTTCATTCAAAGGTCTTGTCTGAAACCACTGGCCATTTTGGAACCAAACTGCAACAATAGTTCTTGGGTAGTCCCCTTTAACAATAGTGCCCGACATGTCCGAATATGATAAAGATGGTCTCCATAAGGAACATAGTTTAACATTGACCCATATTAACATTTACTCAGACACTGTTGAACCTATCTGAAACGAAACCACTCTGATCTTTTCTGAAAAAAATGTGCCTATTGGAACCAAACTTATCACAATAGATCTTGGGTGGCCCCCTTAAGATAATACTAGGCATGTCTATATCTATAATCCTAAATAGTAGCCGGAGGGGACATAGTTTAACCATTGGACCATATGGAAACCCTATCAAACTCAAATCTTGTTCTCTAAAACCACTTTGCCAATTGGATGGTTCCCTTCAAAAATAGACAGCGGAAAAAATTTGATATTAAACCCGAATTTAGTGAAAGCAACTATTGCTGTTATTGAACTTAACAAATCTGTGGTCAAATCTTCACTAACAATGAACCAAGGTTGATTTTTGTACTTTTTCATAAAAATTTATTCTATGAAAAGGTTGAACACTTTTAGTGCTGAATTAAAAGTTTTCAGTGTAATATAAATTTTTTTCGTTTTTCTTTATATTTTAAAAATCCTTTATTTGTGGTTGTTACATGCAAAACCTTTTTTTATTGCTTTTATAATGTTTATATATCCATATTGAGCTTATCTTCAAATGTAATTCAAACATTTATCTTACTCAATTTTACTGTGAAATTGTATTGTACGAAAAGAAATGGTCATGTTCTTGAAAGAGATCATAACAGAAAATTTTAAAGAGATTAGAATCAAAGATTTAATTTTACAAAACCTTGAATAACTCAGCTACAACTAGGACCAACATCTCAGCTTTATATGTCAAAACTCGCAAAAATAAAAGACTGAATTGAAAGGTGACGATAAAAAAAATAATATTAAAGCATTACTCCCAGTTAAACTTCCAATATTACATTAGATTAGAGTCGACATGTAAACTCTTTGCATGTTTTTTTTTTCATACAAGTATCAACGATGGTAATTTCCCCAACAAGAAATAGCCTATATCACAAACGCAAAATTATACAGCTACTTTGCATTTCTGTATCCATGATAATTACTTTTATCCATCCATATCTTTGGTATTGCCGATAACAAGAAACACTTTCTGACGGCCTTTGTTTTTACTGGATTCCTTCTTGCAAGCTCGCCTTACCTAGGTGATCATATTCGATATTGCCGCCACTAGAAACCCGTTGTCATTTTGTAGCATTTTTTAGTCTTCTTCCATCAATACTACTGTTATTTTTGCGAGAAAAATGCACTTGGAAACTTTTGATACCATTGTCGAAAACTCATAATTTGGTAGACCACATATATATATGCCTTTATTTATTGTTTTTTTTATAATTAATTGTTATTTATTGTCTATAATGTTTTCTGTAATATTGTACTTGTACCAATCATAAATGTTTGATGTATCATGCCCTCCCGGGGCCCTAATTTGGTAATAAAATATTCTGATTCTGATTCTCATTCTGTTTTAAAATGAGCAATTTCTTAAAGATTCTACATCAGGCCAAAAGACATGGTAAAGTGGGAACCTACGTTGCAACAGATGACTGCCGCTAATTTTCTCATATGACCAATCAAACGTCGAATTCGGATATGTGGAAAACTTTGACATTCCCAAAGCTATGCCTACTCCAAATCAATTAAAATTTGAACTTGTGGTGTATATTCTTGCACCGATAACGTCCAAGATCAAGTAAACATCGCAAAAACAGCTTTGCATACAAGATTTCTAATTTTCGGGAGACTTGCCCCCATAAGATTGGAAAATGTGGGATCCAAGAGAAAATATGGGGCATAGATTTTGACGAAATGTACCAAATTTTTGATTTTGACGAATTGTACCAAATTTGTTGGGGTAACCTAGTAGTCTACAAATAATGTGTCACTTGTTCAAGATTTGAAGCTGACTTCCCTTGATATTATTTCGGTCTTGATCCTGTGTACCTTTGACGATTCAAAGGAACATTAAATCTGATATTTTTGGTATGAACAAGTCCCCTATAAAATTGCGCGCAGTTAGTTATTTTTGTGTAGTTGAGTGTAAAAGAGTTTTGAAGGGGAACATATATTTTATTGGCATTTACAAATTGAGCATACCAAGGTAGATGCAACCCTGCACCAGGAATTGAAAAGTCTAACACAATTTCAGATTCTCCGATTACTTAGCTATTTTCAACGCTTTACTAACTCTTTTGTATGATCATGCTGATGCGAAATTATAAAGTAAATCAACTCTTTCAAGGTTTCAACATGATCGGATTTTCGACGATGGGATCAACATTTTTTTTCAAATGCAATTTCTTTCAAAAATATTTCACCTCTTCAAATAACAAAATACCGAAGTTACTGTAAATTTACCTTCTGCATATGGCCATTTCGACAACTTATATCTCATCAGTGCAGATATAAAATCAGAACATTGGAAATCCAGAAATCGAAAGGTGTACAAACGCTGATAGAGAACAAATAATTAATCAAAAGGATCTAAATAGAAAGCCAAAAACTCAGCTAAGGACAGAGCTTTGCATGAGGGAGATACTCCTTAGTTTTAAACAAAATTATCTAATTTTGATATTGTAAGTTTCCAAAGAATCGTTTTTTGGGTTTAATTACATTTTATTAATGTAATTGTACATGATATCATTTAAGTTTTATGTTTGTTCATAAACCCGCATTCATGGATAATGAACCTTTATTCATAAATGCACATTTATGCCCAACTAGGCTGAAGGCATATAAACAAAACATATGACATAAAGTATATACAAACTATAAAACTATAACATTAGACAATACATACATGTAAAAAGAATGGTATATTGTATATTTTAATTTTGATAATGAACAACATAGATGTGGTGTTGCTCGACAATTAGCTATCATTTCCGCTCAAACCGGTGCTATATGGACCGTCTTGGACTAACTATGAAGTATGAGCATGGTGACTTCAAGATGTAAAACAATAAAAAAGAGTTGATCCAGTACTTTTGATTTTTCTACACTCTATACTACTCCCCAAGATGGCAAGCTAAAGACAGTACTTCGGGATTTTATACATCAGTCTTTCTGTACTAAAAAGGTGAAAAAAGATATACATAGCTAGTGAAAGGTAAAGATGGGGCCTATTTTGTTAAACTTTACACTGATTCGCACAAAAGGTATACAGCAGAGAATGTCATCGCAATGCCGAAATTATTGATTGATAACATATTTGTAGAATTTGGAGGACAAGTTTTCCAACAGGCATTAGGGATACATATGGGGACTAATTGTGCGCCACTTTTAGCAGATTTGTTTCTTTATTCGTATGAAGCCAGGTTCATACAAGTGCTAGCTCAGAAAAAAGCAATAAGCTAGCCAAGCCTTTTAATTTCATATACTGTTATACAGATGATGTTCTTTCTTTAAACAATCCTAAATTTAAGGATAACCTTCATCTTATATATCCAAATGAACTTGAGATTAAAGAGACCACTGATAAATCATCATCAGCATCATACCTCGACTTATACCTCTATATTGACAACTCTGGTAGTCTGAAAAACAAAACTTTACGACAAGCGTGATGATTTCGACTTTCCAATCGTGAACTTTCCGTTTTTGAGCAGTAATATTCACACATCTCCGGCATAGCATATGGCGTCTTCATTTCACAACTCATTCCCTATTGCCGTGCCTGTAGTTTGTACAGCGATTGTTTAAACAGAGTGAAATTACTGCTTGAAAAATTTATACATCAAGGGTATATTCTGGCCCTGTTGCAATTGTCACTGTAAAAGTTTTACTGTCGTCCCTATGATTTGATAGACCGTTACAATGTTTCTATTTCACAAATGAGAATAGATATCTTTGGGTGGATCCAGAGTTTATTACCGTACTGAAAAACACCGACTGTGACAAACCGGACTTTTCACTGGCAGTATGACGTTTCTGGTGCCGATTTGTCTTTGTTATTGTCCAAGTAACTAATAGATCCATAGAAGCTTATCAAATCTTTACCCTGTAACTGTTTGAGGGTTAGAGAAGTAACACGTACCATGAATTTTGAATTGGTTTTGTCTAAGGGTAAGAAAATTACATTAACCAATCAGCCACCAAACAGATATTTCAACACCATAGTCTAGCTGGCTGTGTGACGGGTGCCATGTGTGTAGCAGATCATGCTTACACCTTCCGGAGCACCTGATGATATCTCAGTTTTTGTAGGGGTTCACATTGCCAGTAATTATGTCGCCCCCGACATAGTCGGGACGACATATTGTTATTGGTCCGTTTCTTTGTTATTATGTCGCCCCAGACGTAGTCGGGACGACATATTGTCCTTTGCCCGTTTCTTTATTATTATTATTATGTCGCCCCAGACGTAGTCGGGATGACATATTGTTATTGGTCCGTTTCTTTGTTATTATTATTAAGTCTCCCAAAAGTTTGGGGAGACTTATTGTTTTTACTCAATTCTTATTATGTCGCCCCAGACGAAGTCGGGGAGACATATTGTTATTGTTCCGTTTCTTTGTTATTATTATTATTATTATTATTATTATTATTATTTTTCTTTCTTCATTATTTTACTTCCCAGAATTTTGTCCACGCGAGTTCTCAGAGATGCCTGAACAGAATCACTTGATACTTGGCACACAGTTGGAACACCATGTGAAGTTATGCATGACGGTGAAAAAATTTTCAAAATGGCCGCATTTCCAAGATGGCCGCCATTTTACGTCAAAATTTCATTTTTGTCGGATTTCAACGAAAATTGATTTCTAGGCATAGAACTGGCTGCCAGGGGCGACATCAGCTATTGCTTGCAATTGCAAATCTAGTTATTATTCTTGTTCTTCTTGTCTTTCCGCCAAAATTTTGTCCGCGCGTTTTCTCAGAGACTAGTGGTCGGATCTTGACCAAACTTCATAGCAAGATAGGCCCTTATCTGGAATGGTGCAAGAAGGTTTCGGAATTTTCAAAATGGCACCGGTTGCCATAAAAACGTTAAAAAAGGCGGGAAAATGAAAGTGCTCAGAATTGGATGAAATTTTACAGGAAGGTTACTTAGGACATGGGGAATTAGTTTCTGGTGTCCAAGACTTCAAAATGGCACCTGTTGCCATGGTTACTTAAGACATAGGGAATTGGTTTCTGGTCTCCAAAACTTCAGATTGGCACCGGTTGCCATGGAAACGGCAAAAAGGCGGGAAAATGAAAGTGCTCAGAATTGGATGAAATTTTACAGGAAGGCTACTTAGGACATGGGGAATTGGTTTCTGGTGTCCAAGACTTCAAAATGGCACCTGTTGCCATGGGAACGGCAAAAAAGGCGGGAAAATCAAAGTATTCAGAATTGGATGAAAATTTACAGGTAGGTTGCTTAAGTCATGAGGAGTTGGTTTCTGGTGTCCAAGACTTCAAAATTGCATCCGTTGCCATGGAAACAGAAATAGGCGGGAAAATTGAAAGTGCTCAGAATCGAATGAAACTCAACAGACAGGCTGCCTACGATGTGTGGAAGTGATTTTTAGCCCGGATTTCTGATTTGGGAGTTCGTTTGGGAGACTTTTGTATCAGCATCCTGATACAGTTATAAATTTGTATTATTACGCTTTCTTTCTTTCTTCCACCTCTTTTTGTCCGGCTTATATCTCAATGATGCCTGGACAGATATCATTCATATTTGGTACAAAGTTGGATCACTATCTGGAGGGGTGCATGGGAGGAAAATTTTTTTCAAAGCAGCCGCCATTTTCAAGATGGCTACCAAAATGCGAAAAATTCGAAATTCGTCAAATTTTAACAAAAATTGAAATTTTCTCAATCATCCTTTGACAGAATTTATCCATACTTTGTACAAAGTTGGATCACCATCTGGAGGTGGGTATGCAAGGAAAATTTTTTTCAACATGGCCGCCTTTTCCAAAATGGCCGCCGAAATACGTAAAAAATTCAACTTTGTCCGATTTCAATGAAATTTGATTTCTAGGTAGATTTTGATGCTGCCAACAAGCTGGAATCATCGAATTGGCTGTCAGGGGCGACATCAGCTATTGCTTGCAATTGCAAATCTAGTATTGTTATTGCTTTTCTCTTTTATTTTCTTCAAATGATTTTTGTCCGGCTATTTTCTCTAAGATGCCTGGACAGAATTCATTCATACTTGGCACAAAGTTGAACCACCATGAGAAGATGTGCATGCACTAACAAAAATTTTCAAAATGGCTGCCATTTTCAAGATTGCCGCCATTTTACGTCAAAATATTGAGGATTTAATAAATCAGGAACTGAATGGCAGAATTTGTTCATATTCATGCATAAAAATTTTGCAAAATGTCGGCCATATTCAAGATGGCCACCAAAGTACGTCAAAATTTTAACTTTGTCTGAATTCGATGAAAATTGATTTCTAGGTAGATTTTAACGCTGCGAACAACATGGAATCATCGACTTGGACATCTGGGGCGACATCGGCTATTGCTTGCAATTGCAAATCTAGTTCATTATTGTTTCTTTCTTCAACCTATTTTTGTCCGGTGATTTTCTCTGAGATGCTTCAACAGAACTCATTGATACTTGGCACAAAGTTTGACCACTATGAGAAGATGTGCATGCACCACCAAAAATTTTCAAAATGGCCGCCATTTTACGTTAAAAAACTGAGGATTCAATATCTCTGGAACTGCTTTGCAGAATATCTTCATATTTTTGCAAAGATGTTCAATAAAATGAGACGAAGGAATTTATGCAAAAAAAAAAATTCAAAATGGCCGCCATTTCCAAGATGGCTGCCAAAAATGCGTCAAAATTTCAACTTTCAATTTCCCAAACGAAGTTTGGGGAGACTTATTGTTTTTACTCAATTCCAAACGAAGTTTGGGGAGACTTATTGTTTTTGCTGCGTTTCTTATTAAGTCTCCCAAACGAAGTTTGGGGAGACTTATTGTTTTTACTCAATTCTTATTTTTATGTCGCCCCAGACGTAGTCGGGACGACATATTGTTTTTTGTCCGTTTCTTTATTATTATTATTATTATTATTATTATTATTATTCTTTCTTCCGCCTCTTTTTGTCCGGGAGATTTCTCAAAGATGCCTGGACAGAATTCAATCATACTTGGTACAAAGTTGGAACACTATCTGAAGTTGTGCAGTCGAGAAAAATTTTCCTCAAATATGCCGCCATTTCCAAGATGGCCGCACAAATACGAAAAATTCGAATTCGGTCCAATTTGAACTAAACTTGATATTTTCTCAATGATGTATGGACAGATTTCAATCATATTTGGTACAAAGTTGGATCACCTTGAGGAGATGTGCATGCACCGGAAAAAATTTCAAAATGGCCGCCATTTCCAAGATGGCTGCCAAAATACGTCAAAATTTCAACATTGTCGGATTTCAATGGAAATTGATTTCTAGATAGATTTTGACGCTGCGAACAACATGGAATCATCGAATTGGCTGCCAGGGGCGACATCAGCTATTGCTTGCAATTGCAAATCTAGTTATTAAGTCGCCCAAACGAAGTTTGGCGACTTATTGTTTTTGCTCCGTTTCTTATTATTATTATTATTATTATTATTCCTCTTTTTCTTCCGCCGTGAACTTGTCCCACCAAATTCTCAAAGAATATTGGTCCAATCTTAACCAAACTTTACAGGAAGATGGAATCCCATCCCAAGAGGTGCAGTGAGGTCTTGGAATTTTCAAAATGGCCGCCGTTGCCATGGAAACTGAAAAAAAAGGCGGGAAAATTCAAAGTGCTCCAAATTGCATGAAATTTAATAGGAAGGTTGGTTAGGAAGTGTAGAACATATTTTGAGGTCGAAAATTTTCAAAATGGCGGCCGTTGCCATGGAAACTGAAAAAAGGCGGGAAAATTAAAATTGCTTCAAATCTCATAAAATTTGACAGGAAGGTTGTTTATGAAGTGTAGAACATATTTTTATATTAAAATTTGTAAGGATGGCGATCCATGGGAGGTTTGGGCGACTTTTGTGTTTCGCTTTGCGAACACAGTCTTGTTCTTCTTCTTCTTCCGCCTCGAAATTTGTCCGACCATTTTCTCGGAAACTAATAGACGGATCTTCACCAAACTTCACATGAAGATGGATCCTTATCCCAAAAGATGCAAACAGGTCTTGGAATTTTCATAACGGCACCGGTTCCAATGAAAATGGCAAAAAAGGCGGGAAAATGAAAGTGCTCAGAATTGGATGAAACTTTATAGGAAGGTTGCTTAGGACATGGACAAAAGGTTTCCGATGTCCAAGACTTCAATATGGCACTGGTTGTCATGGAAACGACAAAAAGGCGGGAAAATCAAAGTGCTCAGAATTGGATGAAAATTTACAGGAAGGTTGCTAAGAACATGGGGAAAAGGTTTCCAGTGTCCAAGACTACAAAATTATATCCGTTGCCATGGAAACAGAAAAAGGCGGGAAAATTGAAAGTGCTCAGAATTGAATGGAACTCTACAGACAGGTTGCCAACGATGTGTGGAAGTGATTTGTAGCCCGGATTTCTGATTTAGGAGTTCGTTTGGGAGACTTTTGTATCAGCATCCTAATACAGTTATAAATTTTTATTATTCTTTTTCTTCCGTTTATGAGGAGGAGGGAGACTTTGTGCAAAATTTGTCAAATGTTATTGTTTCGCTCAGCTACATCCTTGATTTTCTGACGCAACAGTAAATCTGAATGACAGAGTTTGATTTTCAGACAAATCTAAAACGGGAACAATTTATTCGGCAAAGTTTACTCTCAGGAGAGTTGCTGATGAGTTCGAATATCAGAATATAAACAAAAGCACGAACCAATTTTTCAGGAAGGAGAATACACAAATGTCAATTTTTGTTTTGTCGACTGTTCTTGATGCGCCGACCTCAAATTCAAACGAAAGTTTAATCTTATGAAAGTGTCAGTCGACTTCGATTTCCGGAAACCATTCCTTCGGGAGGGGGCTTAAGATTGTCGAAGATTGATATAGTCCTCGTTTCAGGTATATTACTTTTAAATGTGAATGAAAGTTTGCTTTTGTCAAAATGTGATATGAGTTGGCGTTCAAAAAATCTACAAGGGGGACCATTGTTTTCGGGCAGATTTATGTGAGGGAGTGGGTATGTGAGCTTGCTCTATATAGCATAACTTGGTAGATACCCAATAGATTGTTTTATTAAAACTCAGTCGCTTCTATATGAAGAGAGAATATTTAATACAAAAACAAATCCTATTCTTAAAGAGTGTTATAATGTGTCAAAAATGATGGATTCAAATGGTATTTATTCATGGTATACATATATAAATCACATTAGAGAGGAACTAAATGTTATTAATATTAATAATTGTGAAAATGATTGTTTCAAATCTAGTTCTAAAACCAATAAAAACTATTTTAAAAAGGAGACTAGCAATTTCTTTAAACAAAAATATGAAGAAAAAAATTATCAATTTAGATGAAAAAAGTAAACTACAACTATTTAAAACAATTAAAAATGACTATAACTTTGAAAATTACTTATATTGTTTAAACCCTGAAATAAGAAGGTTGATTTGTAAATTTAGAATAAGTGATCATGTATTACAAATTGAATCTGGAAGATATAAGAACATCCCCAGAGAACAGCGTCTTTGTAACTTCTGTAACAAAATTGAAGATGAGGCACATTTTATATTAGAATGTACAACAAACCAAACTTTAAGACCTTAGTTCTTGTCAAATTTTAATTTTGAAAACTGATGAAACTTCAACCTCAAAACTCAAAAAAATTCTAAACCCAGATACAAAAGAACAAGTACAATTGCTAGGCTCCTTTTTAAAACAGTCAATTGCACTGAGGACAGGGGTTAGTTGATTAGATTTGTTTATGTATTTGTGTACTTTATTAGTTTTGTAGCCATTAGCCCATAACTGGGCATAAAGTTGCTAATAAATTGAATTGAATTGAATATAAAGTTCTTTCAATTGAAATGAGTTTGTGCAATTAAATATATATGTATACGTGTATTTGTATATCCAGATTGTTTAAAATTTGTGATAAAGATTGTAGTGCTTAAACGCACCTAAATAGATGTATTTTGATTACGCCGCCAAAACTGCAGTTAGATATAATTATGCAAACTCAACATTTCTGTTGAAATGTCAGTCTCATATGATATCATAATATTATGTTTATTCGAAGGTGTCATACTAACAACATGAATGATCCCGACCTTTTAGCGTAGGAAGTGTTAAACTTTTAAACATTTAACGGATTTCTAACCACAGTGCACTTACTGGTATTTAAAATGTTCTGTAATACCGCAAACGAAATATCAAAAAATAATCAGAAATTAATTTTCACCGCACCCTTTCCTACAGAAAATATTTATATTTTCACGCACATTATTTCAGCGTTTCAAGATTTAGATTTTAACTTTAACTGTTGAGGGTGCACCTTTTAATGAAAATCCTGATGTTTTACTAAGAAATACCCCAAAAATTTTCATCATTCTACATATACAGTTACGTTCATCAGGTCGTTATGCAAGAGAGTCCATTAGACTAAATGTAGTAGCGTTCATAAGTTTGGTATGACAGACAGTCCAACATACTACATGTAGTACCGTTCATTTGGTTGGTATCATAGAGTCAATCATACTACATATACTAATAGTTGAGTTCACTAGGTTGATAAGGCAGAGAGTCCATCATAGTACATGTAGTAGCGTTCATTATGTTGGCATGACAGAGAGTCCGTCATACGACATATAGAAGCGTTCATAAGTTTGGTGTGACAGAGATTCCATCATACTACATGTAGTAGCGTTCATTAGGTTGGTATGATAGAGAGTCCATCATATTACATGTAGTAGCGTTCATAAGTTTGGTATGACAGAGAGTCCATCATACTACATGTAGT
>MJUU01067733.1:44975-55558 GCA_002080025.1 Modiolus philippinarum
TAGAAATCAAGTGGTCGCTCCCTAAGTTTGGTATGACGGAGAGTCCATCATACTGCATGTAGTAGCGTTAATAAGTTTGGTATGACAGAGAGTCCATCATACTACATGTAGTAGCGTTCATGACAGAGAGTCCATCATACTGCATGTAGTAGCGTTCTTAAGTTTGGTATGACAGAGAGCCCATCATATTACATGTAGTAGCGTTCATAAGTTTGGCATGACAGAGAGTCCATCATACTACAGGTAGCGGTCATAAGTTTTGTATGACAGAGAGTCCATCATACTACATGGAGTACCGGTCATTACGTTGGTATGACAGAGAGTCCATCATAATCCATATAGTAGCGTCGTTCATAAGTTTGGTATGACAGAGAGTCCATCATACTGCATTTTGTAGCGTTCCTAAGTTTTTTATGACAGAGAGTCCATCATACTGCATTTTGTAGCGTTCATAAGTTTGTAATGACAGAGAGGTCATCATACTACATCAAGTAGCGTTCATTAGTTTGGTATGACAGAGAGTCCATCATTTAACATTTTGTAGTGTCATAAAGTTTTATGACAGAGAGTCAATCATACTACATATAGTAGCGTTCATTAGGTTGGTATGACGGCTAGTCCATCATACTACATTTTGTAGCGTTCATAAGGTTGGTATGACGAAGTCCATCATGCTACATATAGTAGCGTTCATTTGGGTTGGTATGACAGAGGGTCCTATCATACTACATGTAGTAGCGTTCATTATGTTGATATGACAGAGGGCCAATTATACTACATATAATAATGTTCATTAGTTTGGTATAACAGAGAGTCCATCATACTACATCTTGTAGCGTTCATAAGGTTTTATGACAGAGAGTCTATCATACTACATATAGTAGCGTTCATTAGGTTGGTATAACGGCGAGTCCATCATACTACGTGTGTAGCATTCAATAGGTTGGTATGACTGAGTCTATCATACTGCATGTAGTAGCGTTCATTTGGTTGGTATTACAGAGTCAATCATACTACATATACTAATAGTTGAGTTCACTAGGTTGATAAGGTAGGGAGTCCAGCATAGTACATGTAGTAGCGTTCATTATGTTGGCATGACAGAGAGTCCGTCATACGACATATAGAAGCGTTCATAAGTTTGGTATGACAGAGATTCATCATACTACATGTAGTAGCGTTCATTAGGTTGGTATGACAGAGAGTCCATCATATTACATGTAGTAGCGTTCATAAGTTTGGTACGACAGAGAGTCCATCATACTACATGTAGTGGCGTTCATAAGTTTGGTATGACAGAGAGTCCATCATACTACATGTAGTGGCGTTCATAAGTTTGGTATGCCAGAGAGTCCATTATACTGCATGTAGTACCGTTCATTTGGTTGGTATCATAGAGTCAATCATACTACATATACTAATAGTTGAGTTCACTAGGTTGATAAGGCAGGGAGTCCATCATAGTACACGTAGTAGCGTTCATTATGTTGGCATGACAGAGAGTCCGTCATACGACATATAGAAGCGTTCATAAGTTTGGTATGACAGAGATTCCATCATACTACATGTAGTAGCGTTCATTAGGTTGGTATGACAGAGAGTCCATCATACTACATGTAGTGGCGTTCATAAGTTTGGTATGACAGAGAGTCCATCATACTACATGGAGTACCGGTCATTAGGTTGGCATGACAGAGAGCCCATCATAATCCATATAGTAGCGTCGTTCATAAGTTTGGTATGAAAGAGAGTCCATCATACTGCATTTTATAGCGTTCATAAGTTTGTTATGACAGAGAGGCCATCATACTACATGGAGTAGCGTTCATTAGTTTGGTATGACAGAGAGTCCATCATATAACATTTTGTAGTGTCATAAGGTTTTATGACAGAGAGTCAATCATACTACATATAGTAGCGTTCATTAGGTTGGTATGACGGCGAGTCCATCATACTACATTTTGTAGCGTTCATAAGGTTGGTATGACAGAGGGTCCTATCATACTACATGTAGTAGCGTTCATTATGTTGATATGACAACGGGCCAATCATACTACATATAATAATGTTCATTAGTTTGGTATAACAGAGAGTCCATCATACTACATCTTCTAGCGTTTATAAGGTTTTTATGACAGAGAGTCTATCATACTACGTGTGTAGCATTCAATAGGTTGGTATGACTGAGTCTATCATACTGCATGTAGTAGCGTTCATTTGGTTGGTATTACAGAGTCAATCATACTACATATAGTTGAGTTTATTGAGTTGGTATGACCAAGAGTCCATCATACTACATATTGTAGCGTTCATTAGTTTGGTATGACAGAAAGTCATTATTCTACATATAGTTACGTTCATAAGGTTGGTATGCAAGAGAGTCCATTAGACTACATGTAGTAGCGTTCATAAGTTTAGTATTACAGACAGTCCAGCATACTACATGTAGTACCGTTCATTTGGTTGGTATCACGGAGTCAATCATCCTACATATAGTTGAGTCCATTAGGTTGAAAAGGCAGAGAGTCCATCATAGTGAATGCAGTAGCGTTCATTAGGTTGGCATTACATAGAGTCTATTATACTACATGTAGTAGCTTTCATAAGATTTTTATGACAGAGGGTCAGTCATACTACATAAGGTTTTTATGGCAGAGAGACCAGCATTCTACATCCAGTTGATATGACAGAGAGTCCGTCATACGACATATAGAAGCGTTCATAAGTTTGGTATGACAGAGAGTCCATCATACTACATGTAGTAGCGTTCATTAGGTTGGTATGACAGAGACTCCATCATAATTCACATAGAAGGCGTTCATAAGTTTGATATGACAGAGAGTCCATCATACTGCATGTAGTAGCGTTCATAAGTTTGTTATGGCAGAGAGGCCATCATACTACATGGAGTAGCGTTCATTAGTTTGATATGACAGAGAGTCCATCATATAACATTTTGTAGCGTTCATAAGGTTTTATGACAGAGAGTCCATCATACTACATATAGTAGCGTTCATTAGGGTGGTATGACGGCGAGTCCATCATACTACGTGTGTAGCATTCAATAGGTTGGTATGACTGAGTCTATCATACTACATGTAGTAGCGTTCATTTGGTTGGTATTACAGAGTCAATCATACTATATATAGTTGAGTTCATTGAGTTGGTATGACAAAGAGTCCATCATACTACATGTTGTAGCGTTCATTGGTTTGGTATGACAGAAAGTCATCATTCTACATATAGTTACGTTCATAAGGTCGGTATGGAAGAGAGTACATTAGACTACATGTAGTAGCGTTCATAAGTTTGGTATGACAGACAGTCCAGCATACTACATGTAGCAGCGTTCATTTGGTTGGTATCACAGAGTCAATCATCCTACATATAGTTGAGTCCATTAGGTTGAAGAGGCAGAGAGTCCATCATAGTACATGAAGTAGCGTTCATTAGGTTGGTATCACATAGAGTCCATTATACTACATGTAGTAGCTTTCATAAGGTTTTTATGACAGAGGGTCAATCATACTACATAAGGTTTTTATGACAGAGAGACCATCATACTACATCTAGTTGATATGACAGAGAGTCCGTCATACGACATATAGAGGCGTTCATAAGTTTGGTATGACAGAGAGTCCATCATACTACATGTATTAGCGTTCATTAGATTGGTATGATAGAGAGTCCATCATTTTACATGTAGTAGCGTTCATAAGTTTGGTATGACAGAGAGTCCATCATACTACATGTAGTAGCGTTCATTAGGTTGGTATGATAGATTACATGTAGTAGCGTTCATAAGTTTGGTATGACAGAGAGTCCATCGCGAGTTTGGCCCCATCGCGATTTTTAGCGCCTGTCCCAAGTCAGGAGTGTGTTGGTCATTGGCTGCTTGTCTTCTGCTAAAATTTTAGTTTTTTGATATTCAGGTTATTTGATGTGGTTTGTTACCATTGATTTATTCACTTTTTACTTTTTGGGACCCTTTGACTATCAATATGGCTTGCGGTTCCTCAATGTGTTGAAGACCATACGGTGACCCCTAAATACTTTTTGGGTTGTTTTAATCTGGAGATGGAATGTTGGCTCCTTGACATTTATCACATTTCCTTTCTTTTTCATACACATTCTTGCGTTCATTAAGTTGGTATAACAGAGTCCATATTACTACATGCAGTAGCGTTCATTAGTTTGGTATGACAAGAGTCCATTATTCTTCATAAAGTAACGTTCATTAAGTTCGTATGACAGAGAGTCCATCATACTACATTTTGTAGCGTTCATAAGGTTTTATGACAGAGACTGCATCATACTACATATAGAAGGGTTCATTAGGTTGGTATGACGGCGAGTCAATCATACTACATATGTAGCATTCATTAGGTTGGCATTACAGAGAGGCCATCATACTACATGTAGTAGCGTTCATTAGGTTGGTATGACAGAGTCCTTCATACTTTATTATAAAGATGATCGTTTTGATGGGGTGGACTTCTTTATAGTTTGATTTTTGTGATGAGTCTTTTTGTGTTTTTAATTCTTGGCCAATCGCGGCGCGTGGGGAGGGGGTTTGTCCAGGAGGGCGAGTTTGGAACCATCACGATTTTTTGCGCCTGTCCCAAGTCAGGAGTGTGTTGGTCATTGGCTGATTGTCTTCTGTTAAAATTTTAGTTTTTTGATTTTCTGGTTATTGGATATGGTTTGTTCCCATTGATTTATTCACTTTTTGGGACCATTTGACTATCTATATAGTTTGCGGTCCCTCAATGTGTTAAAGACCATACGGTGACCCCTAAATCCTTTCTTTTGGGTTGTTTTAATCTGGAGATGGAATGTTGGCTCCTTGACATTTATCCCATATCCTTTCTTTTTCATACACATTGTTGCGTTCATTAGGTTGGTATGACAAGAGTCCATCATACTACGTGTGTAGCATTCAATAGGTTGGTATGACTGAGTCTATCATACTACATGTAGTACCGTTCATTTGATTGGTATTACAGGGTCAATCATACTACATATAGTTGAGTTCATTGAGCAGGTATGACGAAGAGTCCATCATATTACTTGTAGTAGCATTTAAAAGTTTGGTATGACAGATAGTCCATCATACTACATGTAGTAGCGTTCATTAGGTTGGTATGATAGAGAGTCCATCATATTACATGTAGTAGCATTCATAAGTTTGGTATGACAGAGAGTCCATCGCGAGTTTGGCCCCATCGCGATTTTTAGCGCCTGTCCCAAGTCAGGAGTGTGTTGGCCATTGGCTGCTTGTCTTCTATTAAAATTTTAGTTTTTTGATATTCAGGTTATTTGATGTGGTTTGTTTCCATTGATTTATTCACCTTTTTTTTACTTCTTGGGACACTTTGACTATCTATATGGCTTGCAGTTCCTCAATGTGTTGAAGACCATACGATGACCCCTAAATACTTTGCTTGGGTTGATTTAATCTGAAGATGGAATGTTGGCTCCTTGACATTTATCCCATTTCCTTTCTTTTTCATACACATTGTTGTCATCATTCTGCATATAGTTACGTTCATAAGTTCAGTATGCAAGAGTACATGTAGTAGCGTTCATAAGTTTGGTAAGACAGACAGTCCATCATACTACATGTAGTAGCGTTTATTTGGTTGGTATCACAGAGTCAGTCTTACTACAATTAGTTGAGTTCATTAGGTTGAAAAGGCAGAAAGTCCATCATAGTACATGTAGTAGCATTCATAAGGTTTTCATGACAGAGAGCCAATCATACTACATGTTGTAGCGTCCATAAGGTTGGAATGACAGAATGTCAACCATACAACATGTAGTAGCGTTCATTTGGTTGGTATTACAGAGTCAATCATACTACATACAGTTGAGTTCATTGGGTTGGCATGACAGGTAGTCCATTATACTACATGTTGTAGCGTTCACAAGGTTGGTATGACAGAGTCTATCATACTACAAATACTTCCTTTCATTAGGTTGGTATGACAGAGAGTTCATCATACTACATATAGTTGCGTTCGTTTGCTTGGTGTGACAGAGTCCATTATACTACATATAGTAGCGTTCATTAGTTTAGTATGACAGAAAGTCATCAATCTACATATAGTTTCGTTCATAAAAGCGGTATGCAAGAGAGTCCATTAGACTACATGTAGTAGCGTTCATACGTTTGCTATGACAGAGGGTCCATCATACTACATATTGTAGGGTTCATAAGATTGGAATGGAAGAGAGTTCATCATACTACATGTGTAGCGTTCATAAGGTTGGTATGACAGAGAGTTCATCATACTACATGTAGTAGTGTTCATTAGGTTGGTGTGACAGAGTGTTCATTATATTACATATAGTAGCGTTCATAAGGTTGGTATGACAGAGAGTCCATCATACTACATGCAGTAGCGTTTATTATGTTGATATGACAGAATTCATCATATTACATGTAGTAGCGTTCATAAGGCTGGTATGACAGAGATCATCATACTACATGTAGTAGCGTTCATAAGGCTGGTATGACAGAGATCATCATACTACATGTAGTAGCGTTCATAAGGCTGGTATGACAAAGAACATCATACTACATGTAGTAGCGTTCACAAGGTTGGTATGACATGTAGTAGTGTCCATTAAACGACATGTAGTAGCGTTCATAGGGTTTGTATGACTGTGCAGTAGTAGCGTTATCATACTACATGCAGTATCGTTCATAAGGTTGGTATCACAGAGAGTTTATCATACTACATGTTGTAGCGTTTTTGATTGTGGTATCAAAGAGGGTTAGACACACTACATATAGTAGCGTCCATAAGGTTGGTATGACAAAGTCAATCATCCTACATATAGTTGAATCCATTAGGTTGAAAAGGCAGAGAGTCCATCATAGTGAATGTAGTAGCGTTCATTAGGTTGATATTACATAGAGTCTATAATTCTACGTGTAGTAGCTTTCATAAGGTTTTTATGACAGAATTCATCATACTACATGTAGTAGCGTTCATTACGTTGGTATCACAGAGATCATCATATTACATGTAGTAGCGTTCATAAGGCTGGTATGACAGAGATCTTCATACTACATGTAGTAGCGTTCATAAGGTTGGTATCCCAGAGATCATCATACTACATGTAGTAGCGTTCATTACGTTGGTATCACAGAGATCATCATATTACATGTAGTAGCGTTCATAAGGTTGGTATGACAGAGATCATCATACTACATGTAGTAGCGTTCATAAGGTTGGTATCACAGAGATCATCATATTACATGTAGTAGCGTCCATTAAACAACATATAATAGCGTTCATAGGGTTTGTATGACAGTGCAGTAGTAGCGTTATCATACTACATGTAGTATCGTTCATCAGGTTGGTATGACAGAGAGTCCATCATACTACATGTTGTAGCGTTCATAAGGTTGGCATGAGAGGGAGTTCATCATACTACACGTAGTAGCGTCCATAAGGTTGGTATGACAGAGGTTCAGTCATACTACATATAGTAGCGTTCATTAGGCTGGCATTACAGAGAGGCCATCATACTACATGTAGTAGCGTTCATTAGGTTGGTATGACAGAGTCCATCATACTTTATTGTAAAGATGAATGTTTTGATGGGCTGGACTTCTTTATAGTTTGATTTTTGTGATGAGTCTTTTTGTGTATTCAATTCTTGGCCATTCGCCGCGCGTTGGGAGGGGGTTTGTCCAGGAGGGTGAGTTTGGAACCATCCCGATTTTTAGCGCCTGTCCCAAGTCAGGAGTGTGTTGGTCATTGGCTGCTTGTTCCCATTTTACTTTTTGGGACCCTTTGACTATCTATATGGTTTGCGGTTCCTCAATGTGTTGAAGACCATACGGTGACCCCTAAACCCTTTGTTTTGGGTTGTTTTAATCTAGAGATGGAACGTTGGCTCCTTGACATTTATCCCATTTCCTTTCTTTTTCATACACATTGTTGCGTTCATTAAGTTGGTATAACAGAGTCCATATTACTACATGCAGTAGCGTTCATTAGTTTGGTATGACAAGAGTCCATTATTCTTCATAAAGTAACGTTCATTAAGTTCGTATGACAGAGAGTCCATCATACTACATTTTGTAGCGTTCATGAGGTTTTATGACAGAGACTGCATCATACTACATATAGAAGGGTTCATTAGGTTGGTATGACGGCGAGTCAATCATACTACATATGTAGCATTCAATAGGTTGGTATGAAAGAGTCTATCATACTACATTTAGTAGCGCTCATTTGGTTGGTATTACAGAGTCAATCATACTACATACAGTTGAGTTCATTGAGTTGGTATGACAGAGAGTTCATCATACTACATATAGTTGCGTTCGTTAGCTTGAGTCCATTATACTACATATAGTTACGTTCATTAGTTCGGTATGCAAGAGAGTCCATCATCCTACATATAGTAGCGTTCATTGGGTTGGTATGACAGGGGTCCATCATACTACATGTAGTAGCATTCATTATGTTGGTATGACAGAGGGTCTATCACACTACATGTAGTAGCGTGCATTTTCTACAGAGGGTCAATCAAGCTACATTTTGTAGTGTTGATAAGGTTTTATGACAGAGGGCCCATCATACTACATATAGTAGCGTTCATTAGGTTGGTATGACGGCAAGTCCATCATACTACGTGTGTAGCATTCAATAGGTTGGTATGACTGAGTCTATCATACTA
Organism: Modiolus philippinarum; assembly: GCA_002080025.1. NCBI lineage: Eukaryota > Metazoa > Mollusca > Bivalvia > Mytilida > Modiolidae > Modiolus > Modiolus philippinarum. Next base: position 53,676 of record MJUU01067733.1, read on the forward strand.
CATGTAGTAGCGTTCATTTGGTTGGTATTACAGAGTCAATCATACTACATATAGTTGAGTTCATTGAGCAGGTATGACAGAGAGTCCATCATATTACATGTAGTAGCATTCATAAGTTTGGTATGACAGAGAGTCCATCATACTAATTGTAGTAGCGTTCATTAGGTTGGTATGATAGAGAGTCCATCATATTACATGTAGTAGCGTTCATAAGTTTGGTATGACAGAGAGTCCATCGCGAGTTTGGCCCCATCGCGATTTTTAGCGCCTGTCCCAAGTCAGGAGTGTGTTGGTCATTGGCTGCTTGTCTTCTGTTAAAATTTTAGTTTTTTGATATTCAGGTTATTTGATGTGGTTTGTTCCCATTGATTTATTCACCCTTTTTTTACTTTTTGGGACACTTTGACTATCTATATGGCTTGCAATTTCTCAATGTGTTGAAGACCATACGGTGGACCTAAATACTTTGTTTTGGGTTGTTTTAATCTGAAGATGGAATGTTGGCTCCTTGACATTTATCCCATTCCCTTTCTTTTTCATACACATTGTTGTCATCATTCTGCATATAGTTACGTTCATAAGTTCAGTATGCAAGAGTACATGTAGTAGCGTTCATAAGTTTGGTAACACAGAGTCAGTCATACTACATATAGTTGAGTTCATTAGGTTGAAAAGGCAGAAAGTCCATCATAGTACATGTAGTAGCGTTCATAAGGTTTTCATGACAGAGCCAATCATACTACATGTTGTAGCGTCCATAAGGTTGGAATGACAGAATGTCAACCATACAACATGTAGTAGCGTTCATTTGGTTGGTATTACAGTCAATCATACTACATACAGATGAGTTCATTGAGTTGGTATGACAGGGAGTCCATCATACTACATGTTGTAGCGTTCATAAGGTTGGTATGACAGAGTCTATCATACTACAAATACTTCCTTTCATTAGGTTGGTATGACAGAGAGTTCATCATACTACATATAGTTGCGTTCGTTTGCTTGGTGTGACAGAGTCCATTATACTACATATAGTAGCGTTCATTAGTTTAGTATGACAGAAAGTCATCAATCTACATATAGTTTCGTTCATAAAAGCGGTATGCAAGAGAGTCCATTAGACTACATGTAGTAGCGTTCATACGTTTGCTATGACAGAGGGTCCATCATACTACATATTGTAGGGTCCATAAGATTGGAATGGAAGAGAGTCCATCATACTACATGTGTAGCGTTCATAAGGTTGGTATGACAGAGAGTTCATCATACTACATGTAGTAGTGTTCATAAGGTTGGTGTGACAGAGAGTTAATTATATTACATATAGTAGCGTTCCTAAGGTTGGTATGACAGAGAGTCCATCATACTACATGTAGTAGCGTTTATTATGTTGATATGACAGAATTCATCATATTACATGTAGTAGCGTTCATTACGTTGGTATCACAGAGATCATCATACCACATGTAGTAGCGTTCATAAGGTTGGTATCACAGAGATCATCATACTACATGTAGTAGCGTTCATAAGGTTGGTATGACATGTAGTAGCGTCCACTAAACGACATGTAGTAGCGTTCATAGGGTTTGTATGACTGTGCAGTAGTAGCGTTATCATACTACATGTAGTATCGTTCATAAGGTTGGTATCACAGAGAGTTTATCATACTACATGTTGTAGCGTTTATGATTTTGGTATCATAGAGGGTTAGACACACTACATATAGTAGCGTGCATCAGGTTGGTATGACAGAGAGTCCATCATACTACATGCAGTAGCGTTTATTATGTTGATATGACAGAATTCATCATATTACATGTAGTAGCGTTCATAAGGCTGGTATGACAGAGATCATCATACTACATGTAGTAGCGTTCATAAGG
>MJUU01067733.1:97330-118746 GCA_002080025.1 Modiolus philippinarum
GATTAAACTTGCCTCCAAGAAGAGGTAATATGCGAATTCCTTACATAATTTACTGTCGTGATGAAAATATTCAACGGAAAGACTGGTCAAAATCAATTGCTATAGGGTGTTAAAATGCATGTATCCAGACAAAATTATATGTACAGATAGATTTTTTAACATACATAGGTCAATTTAGTGACGATTCTTGCATAAGAAACGCGGAGATCCAAAACGCATTCTATGTAACTATGCAAAATTATATCGTCTTGAAACAATCGCAAAGGGTAATCATAAAAATAAGATTTCATTGGTTCAATCAAGGAAAAGGGCGTGCCTTCAGTTAAAGCCCATTCAAAGACCCCACGTGCTTAGTGAGTAAAAATCGATTTTGTCTATGTAAACAAGACGGTTACCAGGTAGAAATGGTCGTTTTATATACATTATTTCGTCGAAACCACTGCATGTACCCAGTCTCAAATTTGCAAATGAATCGATGAATATTTAATTGCAAAGTATATTTTTTCCTAAAAATTTCCGTTGTAAAGAAATACCTAGATCCAAAACCCTTTGGAATCAGGTATATTCCAGGAAATCTCATTTTTCATTAAATATATGCAAGAAATATCAATTTTTTTTTTATAAAAGGTCATTTGTCAAGATCAAGATACATCACATGAACATAACAGAGTATAAATTTTCTTGTTATAAGTAACTTTTATCAGGTCTTAACAACGAGTTATACATTGAAATCGACATTTTTATCTTTTCTAAAGGAAAGTTCATATTCTATTGTTTAAATACCACCGGATTTCAGATTGAACTAGACGGTTGGGAGGTATAAACGATCGATCGTTTAATATACTTTATTTCGTCGAAACTATTGCGTGTAAGCGTAAATTCTTTCCGGCGTGTAGAATTTCCGGGTATATAAACAACCTATTGCATTTCTACCATGTCGTTTATTCCGTCATGGTCAGTACTCCATTGTGATTGGTCAATTAGATGTTGTGGAAATTCTACCCTAGTCACGACATTTTATCCAAAAGGAAGGAATACATTGCCGGAATGAATCCACTGTTACACGTGTACCCAGTCCAAAATTTGCAAATGAATCGATAAATATTTAATTGAAAAGTATATATTTTCTTGAAAATTTTCGTTTTAAAGAAATGCCTAGATCCAAAACTCTTTGGAACCAGGTATATTCCGGGAAATCTCATTTTTCGTTAAAAAATATGCAAGAAATATCAATTTAAAAAAAGTCATTTGTCAATATTAATATACGTCACATGAGCATAATAGAGTATAAATTTAGAGTAACTTTTATCAGGCCTTCATTCTAAACGAGAGTTCATATTCTATTGTTTAAATACCACCGGATTTCAGACTGTACCTGAGGACTTTTTTATTAATGACAAATAGGACTTGGAATTTGTACGAGAAAATTCAACCAAGATTTTATTTGCATCATTTAAATAGAATTGCTCTTTTGCGTATTTCTTCATATTGTTCACGTGGTTCCTTTGTTTTTTTTTATATTTGTCCTTGAGATTTTCGAGCAGTTTTGTGTATTCTATTGCGTTTACAAATTTCTCTTCGCAGATCTGAATCGAACCAAATTTTATCATTGGGTCTAATTGTAACAACCTTTTGTGGTACACATTCACTTAAAAATTTTAGATAAGTATTTGTTAAATTATATCACAATTTTCGTCCATTGTATTTTGTTCGGAAATGATTGACTTTCAACGTTATTCTGCCGTTACAGTTGGAAGATATATGTCACTCCTCTCTATGAAAATAAAAATGCTCATTTTATAATTTCACATACAATGGACTATGGTGAAGTTAATTAAGAGAAACTCTTTTGATATACTTTTAGTTGATGGTTTGTTTCTACTGACTTATTCAATTTTGTACTTTCGCGGGCCGGTAGAGCTTGCTGTATGTTGTTAGGTTCCTCGGCCGTGTTGAAAACATGGGGTAAAACTTCCTATATAAAGGTAGGTTTTTTTCCAGCTGGAAAGTATATTCACTGCTCACCTGGTGAAATAATCTCCAGACGGAATAAATCTCATAGATATATCAATAACATTTGTTCCATTTGGAACTTATTTCACAGGATACTATTTTGGCTTACATTTTCACCCCATTTCCTTCATATTTGTATATACCCCGAGGGAACCCCGGGATATAGAAATAGGACCTAGTATCTCCGAATTGCGGCGTATGACCCGTCCTAAATGGGGCTGACCCCAGGGAACCCCGGGATATAGAAATAGGACCCATTCCGTGGTTGTGCGGCATGAATAAATACACAACCCATCTTTCGGATGGGATGTAAATTCAGGTCCACGTTTTGGAACTGGGCTCCTGTTGTGTTACAAATTGTGGAACGGCGGACCAGTTTACGTGTTGGAAGAAATGCCACACTTCCTGCACGTTAAAGAACCCTTGTAGCAAGCTCTTTTTTGAGTGGTCCTTAGGTGATCGGCTACAAGGCTAAATTCCCCGCCCTTTTCGATTTCATCCTACTTTTCCAGTGGCAGTCAGAATTTCCCGTTCCATGGCCCTTTCCATACCCGAAAGTGATTATTTATTAACAAACTTGTTCTCGTCTTGATGTAGCTGAAATATTGCTGAGTAGACGTTAAACAATATTCTATCAATCAATCAATCATATTTGTATAACCAGAAAATCACACCCTTTTCACACTGAAAATCGTACAATATCAGTTTTGATGCATGACTGTGAGTTCAGTTCTGCTTTGGTTCTAATATTCTGTGTCTGTTCGGAAAATAGCATGGCTCGAAAGTGTATACATGTAATCAGAAACATGGGTGTACCTATAGCTAGATCGTATTTTTTGATGATTTTTTTGTCGGGATTATTCACCCACTGACTGTGTCAATCTTCGTATACATCAGCAATCAAAACGCCCACTTATCTATAGATGCAATGTCGCGATTACATTTAATCCAATGAAATTTAATAAAAGTATAGCCAGACGATGGTATAAATGCAAAAGTCCTTGTCAAACGCTGATTTTGGGGAATTTCACCATGCCGAAATGCAAAAGCTGGACACTACAACTAGAAAACGCAACAGATATAATTTTGGTTGTAAATGGACTTAAAATTTCCGATTTACTTTCTGGTAGGTATAGTTAATTGATTAAGTTAGTATTGATAATATTAATGAGACTTATACAGACCCAAAATTTTTGAAGTTAATTCAGAATTTGAAGATATGTCTTCTGTCGAAAAACTTAACTACATTTTAAATCCAGACATAATCTTTTTGTCGGCTGTATGCACCTTAAAGAAACAATCATTATAATTGAAATGTGGTCTACACCGGTCAAAGGGTCAACTAAATTGTATTGTAGTTTATGTTTTTATTTTAAATATGTTGAAATATTGTGCTCCGAATTGTGTATTTGCTAAGACTCGTCCAAAATGGGTGTAATTTGAAAGTAAAAAAGAATAGTTATTATTAAAGTTATGCATACCGCTATAGTCATCAGCATAGACCCAGACCGGCAACAAGTACAAGATACTCCGAATGAAGGGTCCAGTGGCGGATCCAGACTTTCTGTTAAGAGGGGGAGGCGATCCATAATTTTTCAAAAAGGAGAGGAGGCGGAACCCAAAAGTTTCCGAAAACTCCTAGGAATTTTAAATATTTTACAACCTCACCCCCAAAATCCGCCATTGGCTGACTGGGGTCACTTGTTTTTCAGGGACTTGTCATGTATTATTGGAGGGGCGCTCGGGCTCATTCCCAAATTATTTAGGAAATTTGCAGGTATCTTAATTTGATAAATAATTCACTGAAGTTGCCGTAAATTATTTAAATACAATAAAATTATTCTTAAAAGAAAGAGTATCTCCCTCGTGCATAGTGTTACTTTGTACAAGGATTTGTATAGTGCTATACAGTGGTGCTATACAAATCCTTGCTCTGTACAGGGACTATACATTATACATGTAATCTGCTTTAAGGGTCGCACAGGGAGTACCGCGCACGCGAGTACGAGAAATAAAATGTCACTACACGAGGAACGAAAAATTAGAAATTTTTCGGTTTGCACGAAACACGGCAAATAACGACCCTTCAGCACGGCAACACGTGAAATAAAAAACGGCAAACACGCTGCACGAAAATAACCCTATGCCACCCTCTGCTTTGTGTGATTTAGAAACTGGATTTTTTTTTTGAAGATTTTCATTTAATAATTCAACTATAGCCAACTATGTCGGTTTTAAAAGCTCTACAGAGCTTATGTTTATTGTTTTAAGCTAACGACTTTAAAATAAAGTTTACTTGGACCTTTTTGCCCCTTCCAAAAACGAACTAAGCATGCGCATTATTTTGTAAAACACATTCAAGCCCTATCCGTATCCGATTCTCTCCTTCTACCATGCATGAGTGAATAACGACTTGATTATTCGGATTATAGGTAGCACGGTAGTATTTATTTTCCCATTGCCGACAATAGTAAGATTTTGCAATATTTGGCTCCTTTCTAAATTTGATCAAGGTTCAGAAACTGCAGTTACCTAGAGGACTTTCATACAAGATTAAAAAAATAAATGCAAAACATAGCCAGTTCAACAGCGGGAAAAGGGGAATAACTCCGTTTGACGTTGGAGGTTATTTGAGGTCAATTTTATGGTTATGGCGCTCTCCATTCAGGACATCTTATACAAATAGTCATTTGTTAACGACGAATTTATTAATGTCAGGTAAATTCAAAATTGTAGAATGAAGAGATACACTTGAGCTCTTAGTCTGACCTCTCAAACCTGTATATTATTTGTTTTGAAGGAAAAAAAATCGTCAAATACAGTGACTATCCTTTGGCCAACGGCAGTACTTGCATCGGGAAAACATAAAGTACAGTTTCTGGTTTTTGCATCCACTTGCAAAAGCGAAATGCATCTTTTAGTGGTTGAAAATTCATATGTCAAATATGTAAACATGAATCAATTCCGTATGAGAGTGCAAGGCATTTAAAGTTGATTCAAAGTTGTGAGGCGACAGATTGTCAATATGAATGGCTGTCCCTGACTATAATGTTTCAGTTAACAAAGTTGATTGAAATTGAATAGAAATAATAGAAATACTAGTAAAAACAGTCCAAGTAGTTATTGGAAATGAACATTCTCAATTAAAATTAATTGTTTTGGGTTTGAGTGAGTGTATATGTGTTCATGTTTGTTGGGGGGGGGGGACCCATGAAAAATTTACTGTTATACTTATTGAAGACCTTTGCCTATATTTAAGCATAATATATGTATAAAAGCTTGAAAACATATTGCTTTTTGGTATACAATACATTTATATCCAATCACAGGCTTTAGTTGAGTAGGGTACACAATTGGGCAACCTAGTGCCAGGAATAAATACTACCATGCCACCTATAGGAATACACATTGAGCACACATCTAGTGGAAACACTTCCTGGAGCATGATTACTCATTTTTGAGATGGACACAATAAAGTACATTTGAATATACCCTTTGACCTTGACCCCATGTTGGATTTCAAATGCCCACCCCCATAGGCAAAATAGGCTGGCTAAAAACTCCTATTTCAAGCATACTTTAAATACCGTCTTGGGAAGGTTTAACATAAGATGAATTGTCCAGGGAGGTTTGAAAATTCAAAATTTTAGTTGAAAATGTTAAAGAAATGAATTGGTGGTTTCACACCTTAAGACAAAATTTGCGAAAATTTTTAAACATGTCTTAAAAAGTTGTTAATAGCCTTCACTATTGCAAAACATGTATGATGAATTTGAGGTAAAGATTTAAGTTTTAGCCAGCTGGTGCCACAATTTTGGCCAAAAACAAAGTTCTGTAGTGTAATATTCCAGTATTTTGAAACTGAAATGCCACTTTTAGGCCATTTTAATGATTTTGTTCAAAATTAGAGAGGTTAACTGTGTAAAATAGTTTGAAAACATCAAATGCAGGCTGATTTTACAAAAGAATTTGTCACTGTTTTGAATATATGTTCAGTTTTTACAAATTACATGTCGATCAGTGTCTTGAACGAATGTGACAACTTTGACTGAGGTGCCTCATATAAAAATCTGTCTGATTTGTATACAATAATTTTTTTTAAGCAGGAATGGTGCTTATATGCAGTTTTATGCGAACATGAACCTCAGGAATAAAAAATTTCATGCTGTTCCTCTACTAAGCAGTGTAAAATTGTCATTTTAGGGTCCACAGTGTCAAAACAAGAGCCAAGTCAAAATTTTATCATCTGATTTTGGGAAAACATCTTCGACTTTGCCACACTTTTCATAAATTTGCATTTATTTTATTATGTTATTTTCTTTAAGTATTATATATTTAATCACCCGAAGGTAAATAAATACACCTGGGTGGATTTTCAGTAGTTTTAATACTATCATTGTACCTACTCATATCGGGCTTTTCGGCTAACTCACAAACCTTATATTCATCAGAAGCTCAAAAAATAAACAAAACTGGGTTTGCCCTGTCTTCTTGACCTTTTTTGCATTAATTTCTGCATTTAGAATGCTATTTGTATGACCACAAGCAAGGCAAAGACCATTTCAAGTGAAAAAAATAACATCAGACATGTCAGAAGCACCTTCTCAAAGTGGGGGGGTGACATTTTGTAGCATAATTTCATAATTTTTAAGGCATCTTTGAGCATTTGCAGCTTCATTTTGATGGAAAAATATTCTAAGGGCCAAGTATTAAACATTGGGTGAGATTCATTACATAAAAGAAGTAATTTTGGTTTTGTGTCCATGCTTAACGTCTATGAGTGATTGTGCTTAATCAAAGCTCTGAAAATACTAAATCTGTGACTTTTTGAATAGTGATGTAAATGAGGGAAAAATTCAGAAAAGGATGTTTTTTCTGTATACAATTTGGAAATTAACTATAAAACATGATTAAGTGCAGCAATTACACTGGGGGATGCTTTGATATCATGTTAAGGTATCAAACCACCAATTCAACCCATCAGAGTTGGAACATATGAGAAAATAGACCTTTTGAATCTAAAGATAGACTTTGTATTCTTGCACCTTTAAAACTATGTGAGGGAATTTGATGAATGATGCACCAATTTAAACATTGATATATTAGTTTTTTTTCAATACCAAGGTCAATTGAGCAGGTGTAATTTTAGATCACTTAAAGAAGGGAATTCCCAATGACTATTTTTGCGCAATGTTTTGAAGTCCTGATACATATTTATAGGTGGCTTTCCCCGACACACCGGGAATCTCTTAGAAGGCTTTAAAGGTATGATGAAAAAATTTGATATAATGTAGAGAAGGTATGTGCCTTTCATGACAGGTATGGTCTTGGGAAGGTTAAACTTAAAATGAATTGTCAAGGGAGGTTTGAAAATTCCAAATTATAGTTGAAAATGTTAAAGAAATGAATTGTTGGTTTCACACCTAGAGGTACACTCTTTGTGGCGACAACTCCTCCTAGACCACTAGATCAAATTCAACGCAACTTTCACATAATGTTCATTGTGGATATTACCATTGTGCACCAGCTATTTAAAAATTTGATATGGCTTGATTTTTGAGTCGCTAAGTAAAGCTAAGCGACTCTTTGTTTACCTAACTTACTTTCTATTTCTGTAATAAGATCTATATTTAAATATTGTCTGATTGGTTTGTTTTGGGAATCACCTCAGGTTTTCTTTGACCTTGGTATACACTTTGCACAAAATATTGCATACCTACACTGAGAAAAGATATCTTCAGTTTTGACAAAGTAAAAGTTCACAATAACAGATACTTTGCAATTATTAGCATTAATTTTGTACTGTAAACATGGTAAACATGATTGCTACTGACACTGAGGGCATAATAAGTGTTTCTCAAACACTTCTTGCTGTATTCACATTTTGTGGCTGTCTGGTGCCATTGTTTTCTATAGTGTTCTCATTTTGGCCATGTCTTTGCACTTTTAATCACCAATCCTTTGTTCCCTCAGTATTCTACTGCTGTTGCTTCACATGATCAAGTTGTGCACCTTATTTGTTATTTCCTTTTATGTGTTGGTGGTTAACAGGGTTAACTGAGCAAAAAAAATAGCTCATTTGTAGTACAAGAAACACAAGATTTAGATGGAACACCATTTTTTAATGCATTTCATTTTGTTTACAGATAAGAAATATACATGTATCAGTGATGATGGTAATAATATACAGTCTAGTGTAGTGGAAAGCATTTTAGATGATGGTAATGATGATGTGAAGGTATATTCTTTCTTTTCGGTATTGATATATATATATGTTAGCCATGTATCAATTAAGAAATATTATCCCCCACTTGAAAATAGGGGATATTGCAATGCAATTAATTTGTATGTACTAGTACCATGAGTACACTCTGTTTGCAGTGTCCCACCTGATCTCGGGAACTATTAATGGTTGAAACTTGAAACTTGGCAAACATGAATGAGCATGTGATCTAGTAGGGAATGAAGCTCAGAAAAGTAGGACTGATGCTGCCTTTGGGCACAATTGTACGCAAAAAATCCAATAAATGGTGAAAACTTTGTAAGGTAGCATATTATGTCTCCCAAACTGTCCAGGGGGAGATATGGTTTTTGTCTCGCTGCGAGTGAGACATAGGCAAGAAAAGTATGATGGCGGCGATAGTGACATAAACTCAAGTTATTTTATAGAACCCTTTGCTGTAGGATCTTTATATTTGATCAATAGGTATCTGACAGTGAACCCTATCTAGTGAATATAAAATTATGTGACCTTGACCTATATTTCACAGTTCAGTGCCCAGGTTAAGTTTTTTTCTGCTAAAGTTTGTTTCTAAATAACTACTAGCTAAATATCAATGATATTTGGTATATAGCTTGGTCTTGAAAGTACATGTATATGTCAGTCTGCCATACAGTATTTGACATTGACCTCAATTTCATGGTCCAGTGCCCAGGTTATTTTTTTTCTTAAGTCTGTTTCTCAATAAGTAAAGTGATAAGTCAATGATATTTGGGTATAGCTTGGTCTTAGTCGGGACATATCTGTATGCCATATGGTGATTGACCTTGACCTGAATTTCTTGGTCTTGGGCCCAGGTTAAGTTGTTTTTTTTGCTAAATCTGTTTCTCCGTAACTATAAGTGAATGGATAAGTCAGATGTACATGTAGTAAATAACTTGTCTTTGTCTTTGTTAGTACATGTCAGCCTTAGATATGGCCATTGGCTTTGACCTCAATTTCATGGTCTAGTGAACTAGTATATTTAGTTCTTTCAGTTTCATTTTTCACAGTTGACTCAGTCCTGTTGCCAACTGAATTTTACTGTTGTTATGATCGTTTTTTTATTTATCACATTGGCTATAGGGGGAAGGTTTGGGCCCAATAAAACTAGTTTAACCCCGTCGCAGCAGGTTTGCGCCTGTCCTAAGTCAGGAAATTTATTAAGCCTTTGTGTGTCTTGTCTGTTTTCTAGTTAGTTCACTTTATGTCTATCGGAGTCTAGGAAGATGCTTATTTCGCTGAACTTGATTACTCTTTTATTTAGGGGCCAACTCCGACCTACCGTTGGATGTTGGGTTTCCTCACCGTTCATTGAAGATCTTATGGTGGCTTTGAGTTGTTATTGCTCCCCTTAGGGTCGTTGTCTCTTTGACACATTCCCCGTTTCCCTTCTTTTTCTTATGGTTAAGTGAGTTGAACAGTTCCTCAATAAATAAGTTGTAGGGTAATGTTATTTGGCATGTAGGTTCCATTAGGAGTACATGACTGTCTGCCATACAGATTTTGATCTTGTCCTAAATTTATTGGTCTAGTAAACATGGATAAGTTTTTCATGTTAGATCTGCTTCTGAATAACTGTAGGTGGCATTGCAGTAATATGTGTTCCGGGTATGTGTAATGTAGGTTGCTCTTAAGTAGTACCATATTTTTTTCCGTGACTTAAATTTCCATATCTTATTTTTTGTCCGATTTTGATGCAATTTTTAGTTCACCTCAACGAAGTTGAGGGGAACTATTGGAGTACCCCCGGCGTCCATGTCTAGGTCTATGTCTGCATCCGCTTTTGAGCATAAATCTCTGCAACTATGCATGGTAGGGTCATCAAACTCTGTATGCAGGTGCGTCTTGGGTTGACTCACAGCCTCTAAGAAAATTTGGTCTCTCTGACCTATATTTTACGCATGATTGATTTTTCATTGAAGTTTTTGGACAAGCTCAGTTCTCAGTCACTATACATGGTAGGATCATGTCACCTTGCACATGCATGCATCTCTGATGGTAGGTCAGCATCCAGGAAAAATAAGGTCACTTTGACCTATATTTTACGCTTGATTGATTTACATTCAAGTTTTTAGACGAGTTCAGATCTCTGTCACTATACATCAAAGGATGATGTCACCTTGCACATGCATGCATCTCTGATGGTAGGTCAACATCCAGGCAAAATTAGGTCACTTTAACCTATATTTTACCCTTGATTAACATTCAAGTTTTCTAAGGAGTTCAGATCTCGGTCACTATACATAGTGGGATCATGTAACCTTGCACATGCATGCATCTCGGATGATAGATCAGCATCCTTAGTCTGTGCCAAAAACATTTTCATTCACAAGCCCTTAGGGGCTAGTTAGGTCCCGTGTTGTACTAGCCCGAACTTAATTTCACTAGCCCTTACAGAAGATTCTTTGCTTATAAGGTACAATTTTAACTAGCCCACCGAGCTAGTGACTTCAAATTTTAAGCAGCCCTGTTTCTTTTTCAATATTGGACTTTATCGTCAGCAACTGTGCATGACAGCCACTTGATATTTGGTATGGTGCTACAGTATGAGGTCTTTTACTGCATCTCCCCTTTTTAGCAATATTGAATCACCACTTCCTGTTTACCGACTTTGTGCGCTTTTCCTCTTCATTTCCCAAATTTGACTTTTTCGTCACACTTTTCTCATTAACTTTGCATGCCAGCCACTTGATATTTGGTATGGTGTTTCAGTATGAGGTCTTATACTGTGTCTCCCCTTTTCAGCCATATCAAATCACCACTTCCTGTTTACCAACTTTGTGCAATTTTCCATTTTATTTCACAAATTGGATCTTTGGTCAAACTTTTCCTAGCAACCACACATGACAGCCTTGTTGCTTCAGTATCGGGTCCTATACTGCGCCTCCTCTTTTCAGCCATATTGTAGCACTACTTCCTTTTTACCAAGTTAGTCATGTTAGTGTGTTTTTCCTTTTCATTTCCTACATTGGACTTTTTCTTCACATTTTTTTCAGCAACTGCACATGAAAACAACTTAATATTTGGCATGAATCTTCAGTATGGGGTACTTTACTGCGTCTCTCCTTTTAGGTCCTATTGATATACTATTTCCTGTTTACCAACTTATTCCATCTTAGTGTCCTTCTTTCACACCTTACTGCCAACTCATTTTTCTCTGTAACTATATAAGTGCTTATATTGTGTCCACACTTGTTACTGTGTCCATAACTGTATTGAGTCCACAAACACTTTAATTTGCACTAACCATATTGATTCAGAGTTCAATGAACGGGGTATAACTGGCTGCCATTCAGGGACAGCTCTTGTTTTTTTATACGACTACAAAAAATTGAGGTCATATTATGGTATAGCAAGTCAGGGATTTAGCTAGGATTTTCAGACTATCAGTATCTTTTGCGTATCGAATAAATTCATGGACTTAAAAAAAAACATGATCTGTAAAAAAATTCAATGTATTCAAAGGGGAAGTTTGACCATTTTATAGTGGAAATTTTGCTGAAAGAAAGATTTAAATGCATATGTTCAAAACATTAATAATTTTAATTGTAATGCAACATTTATATAACGAAAGTTTTGATTGGTCAGAACTGACCATCAATTCCACCATCTACTCACCTGGGACATGGTAGGTTCCCTGTTTAGTCTGGTTCCTTGTATGGTTACAAATACACAAGTTAAAAATAGAATATGAAATTGATTAATGGTTTTTAATTGCATTACAATCGCAATAACAGTACATTATTTGAATACCCGAGGGCGTCAATCTTGATTTGACGGTCAAAATATCTGTTTACAGGCTCCGCTACGCGTCGCCTGTAAACTGCATTTTGACCATCAAATCTACGATTGACGCCCTCGGGTATTCAAATAATGTACTGTTATTGCTTAAACAACTGATAGTTAATTGCCATACAGGTAAGCAGGTTATCTCGGATTGATGGGAATTTGATGGTAATTGTTTATTGATCACAGGCCTTGGAACACAGGTAAGCAAATCACCGATGGCGTTTAGGTGTAATTAAAGTGTCAGTTTTGACAAATATTTTGAACATAACACTTATAATATTTGTCAATTTTCAAGATTCCAAGCGACGAATTGAAGGATGAAAAAATTTGCCACATCCAAAAAGATTCTTAAATGGGGAAAGTGACGATAGAGCGCTACCTAAATCACTTGGCACAGTCGTCCTTGTCGTCGTCCTAGTCCTTGTCATTGTCTGAATTATAAAATCAGAACTTCAAATGAATAAGGCACTCAAAACAATAGTACTCAGGGCTTTAGCTATATAATTATATAAGCTACCATTTAAATTAATGCAAGAGCAACATTTGTTCCAGAAAGTTATCATGCATTTGTCATATTTTTGTAGGAGTACAATGTACATTGTACATGTCAGTCTGACAGGTGTCATGTTGGATCACTTTGTACCTCATTTTGCTGGTCCAACGACTTGTGTCACATTTCCATGGTTAGATCCATTTCTCAGTACATAATTAATAGACATGATAGATAGGTGAACTTTATTTGCAGATACATTGGAAGGTGTACATGTCATTCTGGCAGGTGTCTCTTCACTTAACCTCATTTCATGGTCAGGTCAGTTTTTCTTTACTAAACATGCTATAGGTCATCAATATTTTGTTTGGAAATACATGATAAAGGCAGATGTCAGTCTGGCAGGTATTGCTTGACTTTCACCTATTTTTAGGGCCCCACATCAAGATGCGGGTGCCTTATAGTTTTCACTTTGTCTGTCTGTCTGTCTGTCCGTCAACAATTTTTTTCGTCAAAGATTTCTTGGCTTGTATAAGTGGGAATGATTTGAAATTTGGTGGGAAGCTTGCAAATGATGAGTTGTATTGTGTAAGCTATTTTCAAGTTTGTCAGACTTCAACTTCCTGTTTGCCGATACTTTGATTTTTTTTTACTATTAACAAATTTTTCGTCACAGATTTCTTGGCTTCTACAATAGGGAATGATTTAAAATTTGGTCTGGAGCTAGGAAATAATGAGTTGTATTGTGTAAGCGATTTTCAAATTCGTTGAATATCCATTTCCTGTTTTTCGATACTTTGTTTTTTTTCTATGAACGAAATTTTCGTCACAGATTTCTTGGCTTCTACAATAGGGAATGATTTGAAATTTGGTCTGAAGCTTGATAATAATGAATTGTATTGTGTAAGCAATTCTCAACATTGTAAGGCATTCACTTCCTGTTTGCCGAAACTTTGATTTTTGTGTCGCCTGCTGTAAGCAGAGTCGACACATAGGGATTACTATCTGTCTTACGTCGTCGTCGTCCTGCGTCGTCCCGACAGTTTTTGAATCCACAACTCCTTCAAAACCACTTGTCCAATTCCTACCAAACTTTCAGGATATGTTGTTTAACTGGTGTAGTTGTGCACCTGATACATAGAATTTTGATTTTGCAGATTTTAGAGGTTAACAGAGCCAAAATTGCTCATTTGTGAGTCTCTTGGTTTTGAATACGCAACTCCTTCAAAACTGCTGGTCAGATTCTAACAAATCTTTCAGGATAAGTTGTTCACCGGATGTAGTTGTGCACCTGATACTTAGAATTTTGATTTGACAGATTTTAGAGGTTAACAGGGCCAAAATTGCTCATTTTGTGAGTCTGTCTTTTTTGAATCCGCAATTCCTTCAAAACTGCCAGTCCGATTCCAACAAAACTTTCAGGATAGATTGTTCACCTGATGTAGTTGTGCACCTTATATATGGAATTTTGATTTAACAGATTTTAGAGGTTCACAGAGCCAAAATTGCTCATTTGATAATCTGGTTTGTTAATCCCCAATTCCATCACAACTATAAGTCAGATTCGAACCAAACTTGCAGGATATGTTGTTCACCTGATGTAGTTGTGCATCTGATACTTAAAATTTTGATTTTACAGTTCTAGAAGTTCACTGAGCCAGAATAGCTCATTTGTTAATTCTGTTTGTTTATGTGGAACTGATCTTCAAAACTGTAAATCATATTCCAACCAGCCTTTCAGAATACATTGATTATTTGATAAGTTGCGCACCCGATATTTAGAATTTTGATTTTACAGATTTAAGAGGTTAACAGAGCCAAAATAGCTCAATTGTTAATTGGGTTTTTTAATCTTCAACTCCTTCATAACTGTCTGTCAGATTCCAACCTAATTTTCAGTATATGTTGTATATCAGGTCTGGTTATGCACATCATACTTTGATTTTTTTATACGCCCGTCTTTGAGGGGACGTATTGTGGTATACCGGTGTCCGTCTGTCTGTCCGTCCGTCCGTCCACATGTTGCACTCTAACTAGAGAACGCTCTAACCATTTTTCTTGAAACTTTGCAGGATTGTTTGGTATGACGAAAGAAAGCTCCCTATCGTTTTATTCTGTTGTTGGATTTTTTGTTCCATAGTTATGGGACTTTGATTATTTCAAAAAAAGCTTGAAATTGCAATTTTCGTCCACATGTCGTACTCTAACTAGAGAATGCTTTGATCATTTTTTTATTTTGTCGTTGGATTTTTCGCTCCACAGTTATGGGACTTTGATTACTTCAAAAAAGCTTGAAATTGCAATTTTCGTCCACATGTCATACTCTAACTAGAGAATGCTTTGATAATTTTTCTTGAAACTTTGCAGGATTGTTGGATATGATCAGAGGAAGCTCCCTATCATTTAATTTTGCCGATGGATTTTTCTTTACAGAGTTATGGGACTTTGATTATTTTTAAAAAAAAGCATGAAATACCATTTCTGTCCTTACGCCGTATTCTAGCTAGAGAACGCTTAATTCATTTTCTTGAAACTTTGCAAGATTGTTGGATATGACAAAAGAAAGCTCCTTATCGTTTTATTTTATGGATAATTTTTCGTTCCAGAGTTATAGGACTTTGATTATTTAGTATGAAAGTGCAATTTCTGTCTACAAATTGATATCTTTTATTTTAAGAGATCACTACCCCATAACCAATACACAATTTTGACTGTTTAACATCAGATGAAATAATTGATACATATCAGAAGTCCCTTGTCATGTTTGTTCATATGGAGTTTTTATACGACCGCAAAAATTTCTGCGGTCGTATATTGGTATGGTGTTGTCGTGGTCGTCGTCGTCAATGTTGTTGTCGTCGTCATCGTCTGTAGACACTTTAGTTTTTGGTCAATAACTTTAGTTCCAGTGGATCAATCCTTATGAAATTTAAACATAATGTTCTTTGGTACAAAAGGAAGGCTTGGCTTAGTTTTGGTCATTGTGGCCCCACCCATTTTTTAAAAAAGGGGCCAAAAAGGGTTAAATTGGGTGTTTTCACATGTTTGTCTGTAGAATCTTTATTATTAATTGGATTTTGATGGGGTTTCTTTCAGTGTGCTCCTGAGGAAATTTCCAATCAGTGGTATGCCAACGGATTTCACGTTACATGTACCGCTCACGAGATAAATGGGGCCCACAGGGGCAAATCTCAAAAAAAAATTTTTTTTAATTTTAAGTCCGATTTTGATGCAGTTTTTTTAATGGATTCCTTGTGAAATATTAATATGGCACTCAGCTATTAGATTTTTGATAACTTGTTTCCTTTCCCAGCTATTAGGGCCGAACGGGGCCAAAATTGCGAATTTGCAGATTATGTAGAATTTTTATTTTTCATCGGATTTCAATGGGATTTTTTTCTTTGGATTCCTCTTGACCTAAGCTTTCAGCAGTATGTCAATGGATTTTGTGTAGCTCTTACCGCTTCTGAGCTACAAGGGGTCAAAGGGGCCAAAATTGCAATTTTTCTAAATATGTCAAATCTTTATTTTTCATCAGATTTCGATGGGATTTTTTCTTTGGATTCCTCTTGATCTAAGCTTTCAGAGGTATGCAACAGATTTGGCGTTGCTCGTTTTGTTTCCGAGCTACAAGGGGTCAAAGGGGCCTAAAATTGCAATTTTTAGTTCGCCTCAACGAAGTTGAGGGGGACTATTGGAGTACCGTCTGCGTCCGTGTCCGCATCCGCATTTGGGTATATATCTAAGTAACTATGCAGTGTAGGGTCATCAAACTTTGCATGCAGGTGCATCTGGAGTTAACTCACAGCCTCCAAGAAAATTAGGTCTCTCTGACCTATATTTTCCGCTTGAGTGGCTTGCATTCAAATTTACATTTTAGTTCATATCTCAGTTACTATGCATAGTACAATAATCTAACTCAGTCTGTGCCTTTAGCCACTAGCCCTATGCCCGAGACTAGTAAAATCAGTCTCGAGCTAGTAAATATTTGAAGTCACTAGCCCGGTGGGCTAGTTAAAATTGTACCTTATTCACAAAGAATCTTCTATAAGGGCTAGTGAAAATGAGTCCGGGCTAGTACAACATGGGACTTTACTAGCCCCTTGGGGCTAGTGAATGAAAAAGTTTTTGGCAGAGACAGTAACTGTGCATGTGCATGCATCTCTGGTGGTAGGTCAGCATCCAGGCAAAATAAGGTCACTTTGACCTATATTTTCTGCTTGAGTGACTTACATTCAAGTTTACGTCCGTGATCAGATCTCAGTCACAATTTCAAGTTTAAGTCCGAGTTCAGATCTCTGTCACTGTTCATGGTAGGATCATCTAACCTTGCATGTGCATGCATCTCTGATGGGAGATCAGCATCCCGGCAAAATTAGGTCACTTTGACCTATATTTTCCGCTTGAGTGAGTTACATTTAAGTTTACGTCCGAGTTCAGATCTCAGTCACTGTACATGGTAGGATCATCTAACCTTGCATGTGCATGCATCTCTGATGGTAGGTCAGCATCCAGGCCAAATTAGGTCACTTTGACCTATATTTTCATCTTGAGAGACTTACATTCAAGTTTACGTCCGAGTTGATATCTCAGTCACTGTACATGGTAGGATCATCTAACCTTGCAAGTGCATGGATCTCTGATGGTAGGTTAGCATCCAGGCAAAATTGGGTTGCTGCGACAAAGTGCCACAAGGAGGCGAACTTTGTAATCGTTGATTACCTATGTTTCTAAATATGTCATAACTTTATTTTTCATCAGATTTCAATGGAATTTTTTTCTTTGAATTTCTATGGATGTAAATTTTTAGTTGATAGTACATATTTTGCATAGCTCTTACGTTTTTTCATCATTAAGTGATCAAAAGGGTTGAATTTTTCCCTATTTTGTTCCTAGCTAATAACTGTGTCAAGCTTCTTTTTGTTTCTATCTAACTATTATACCCCCGCTCCGGAGGAGGGGGTTATACTGTTTTACCTTTGTCCTTCCATCCGTCCGTCCGTCCGTCATTCCGTCCGTCCGTCCGTCCATCTGTCGTCACACATATTTTCGTCACATTTTTCTCAGCAACTACATATGACAGCCACTTGATATTTGGTGTGGTGCATCAGGATGGGGTCCTATACTGCGCCTCCCCTTTTCGGCCTTATGGGATCACCACTTCCTGTTTACCAACTTTGTGCATTTTTTACTTTTATTTTCCATATTGTGACTTTTTTGTCACATTTTTCTCAGCAACTACACATGACAGCCACTTAATATTTGGAATGGGGCATCAGTATGGGGTCCTATACTGCGCTTCCCCTTTTCGGCCATATCGTATCACCACTTCCTGTTTACCGACTTTGTGCATTTTTTACTTTTATTTTCAAAATTGTGACTTTTTCGTCACATTTTTCTCAGCAACTACACATGACAGCCACTTGCTATTTGGAATGGGGCATCAGTATGGGGTCCTATACTGCGCCTCCCCTTTTCGGCCATATCGGATCACCAGTTACTGTTTACCGGTTTTGTGCTTTTTTTTACATTTATTTTCAAACTTATGACTTTTTCGTCGCATTATAAGAAATGATATGGTAAAACTTCAAGAATTCACTGTATCCAGCAAATTACTGTATCAACACATAGTGTGTCAAACAGAATTTCAATCCACACTTATCTGATCTTTACTTTTGCCCAGAGTTTCAGGATCGAAATTGTGGGGCCCTTCCGACACGGCCAGTTTCGACATGCTCTAGTTAAGGTCCAGTTTTCATGAATTAGACCTCAAAAATTAACAACCAATATTAATCAGGCAAGACATTTCTGGTTGTCAGCACTTATTTACTTGTCAAAGCTGTGCTTTCAGAAATCCTGTATATTGTAGACTAAGAAGTCATGTAGATAAGATTTATACATCATCAAAAGTATTGTACTCAGTTGTTTAATGCCATGGGTGTTTCATTGATAAGTTTAATTCTCCTTTTTTTGCTAGATTGCAGTGGATAAGAGAGAGTTCCCGCTTTCCTGTAAAAAATTGGTATCTTGTATAGTTCTTGGTTGGGATATCTTCAATAAGGAAAGCCTGTTAGATTTCTGGAATGTTATTGACAAAGTATTGAAGTGAGTATAAATACATGTACATTCAACTCTCATTATTTCAAACAAAATTAAGTCAAATATCATAGTCTGGATAACTTGAACATGTGGAACAGAATATTTGGTCCAACAACAGTAAAAATTGTAAAATTACTCCTGAAACCTCAAATTACGGTTGAGTCGAACTAATTTCCCTGGTCCAAAGCATTTGACACTTGACAGATTGTTATGACCATTTATTTCTAGCATGTCCAGTATTTGTGTACAACAAGTACAACCTTTTCCAACAAATTACTTAACGTATTTCCCTAGAAACAAACCATATAGATCACACTATCACCTAAAAGACTCTTTAACATCCTTAGGCCTTATCATGCTTATAGACCAAACAAAAAAGACTAGATTGGTTTCACATGTTTCTAGTTACCTGATAAATTTACATTTTGAAGTGACAATCCTAACAACCATGACAATGGCTAACATATTGTTTTTTTTTATGCCAAAAAGAGAGATAAATCATAAATGTACAGTGGAACCTTCTAATCTGACACACTTTGGGACCATAGAAATTATACAGGATGCCGGAATACTCATGTTTAAAAAGCATTTTAAAGCTATATTTGGGACCATTAAATCGTGTTGGATTTGACAGGATGTTGGAATACTCAGGTGTCGGATTAAACAGGTTTTACTGTAATTTATGTAACTTAAGTTGCCTAAACAATTCACAAAAGCTTCAGTTCATATTACATGTACCACCAAACTCAGTTTTCATTGTTATAAAAAAAGTTATTGCTCATTGGAGTCTGAATTTATTTACAAAACAACAATGTCTATAACATATTTTTGCATTTATAAAAACATAATTTGATTCTTTGAAAACTTGGTCTGTTTCTATTGCCTCAAAAGTTAAAAAAAAATAGTATGGGGCTGTCGTCGTTGTCATAGGCATTTTAGTTTTTAATAACTTTAGTTCCAGTTGATCAATCTTTAAGATTAAATTTTAAAATATCATTTCTTGGCACAAAAGGAAAGCTATGGTTAGTTTTGGTTATTGTGGCCCTTCCCTTTTTTAATACCCTGCCACATTAAGTGGCGTGGTATTATGTGATACCCTCAGTCGTGTGTCCGTCCGTCCGTCTGTCCGTCCGTCTGTCTGTCCGTCCGTCCCCCCAAGGTTTCCGACTGATAACTTATGAACGAAATAACACAAGGACTTCAAACTTGGTATGCAAGTTGTTTACCACAAAACTCATGTTAAGTTTTATTTTGGGTTCAGAGGTCCTAGGGGTTCTGGAGTTATGCCCCTTGAAACTTTGAAATTTTGCAAATTTTAGGGTTTCCGACTGATAACTTGTGAAGGAAATAACGCAAGGTCTTCAAACTTGGTATGCAAGTTGTTTACCACAAAACTCAGGTCAAGTTCGATTTTGGGTTCAGAGGTCCAAGGGGTTCTGGAGTTATGCCCCTTGAAACTTTGAAATTTTGCAAATTTTAGGGTTTCCGACTGATAACTTGTGAATGAAATAATGCAAGGTCTTCAAACTTGGTGTGTGAGTTGTTTACCACAAAACTCAGGTCAAGTTCGATTTTGGGTTCAGAGATCCAAGGAGTTCAGGAGTTATGCCCCTTGAAACTTTGAAATTTTGCAAATTTTAGGGTTTCCGACTCACTCAGATAACTTGTGAAGGAAATAACGCAAGGTCTTCAAACTTGGTATGTAAGTTGTTTACTACAGCACTCAGGTCAAGTTCGATTTTGGGTTCAGATGTCAAAGGGGTTCTGGAGTTATGCCCCTTGAAACTTTGAAATTTTGCAAATTTTAGGGTTTCCGACTGATAACTTGTGAATGAAATAATGCAAGGTCTTCAAACTTGGTATGCAAGTTGTTTACCACAAAACTTAGGTGAAGTTCGATTTTAGGTTCAGCGGTACACATAGTTCTGGAG
Source organism: Modiolus philippinarum (assembly GCA_002080025.1). NCBI lineage: Eukaryota > Metazoa > Mollusca > Bivalvia > Mytilida > Modiolidae > Modiolus > Modiolus philippinarum. Next base: position 117,915 of record MJUU01067733.1, read on the forward strand.
TTATGCCCCTTTTAACTTAGAAATTTTGTGAAACATGGCGGGGTATCAAAATTGTAATGCACCATTACTATTTTTTTTAAAAGGGCGAATTTAGGTGTTTTCATATAGTTAGCTGAAGAAAATTTATTATTAAACAGATTTTGATTGGGTTTCTTTCAGTGTTTTCCCGGGGAAATTTCCAATGTGTAGTTTGTCAACAGATTTCATGTCCCATGTACAGATCATGAGATGATGGGGTCCAAAGGGGGGCTTCTTAAAAATCTTAAGTTTTTTATAACCTCACCTGGCTATATCCATGGTGAGCTTTTGCCATCACTTGGCGTCTGTTGGCCGTCCGTCCATCGTCTTTTCAAAAATCTTCTCCTCTGAAACTGCTGGGACAATTTAAACCAAACTTGGCCTGGATCATTACCAGGGTATGTAGTTGCAAAAATGTGTTTGGTTATTCTGAGGACCAAATAACATGGCCGCTGTTACTAAAAATAGAACATAGAGGTAAATGCTGTTTTTTGGCAACGGTAGTAGAATACCGAAGGAACAAGGGAAGCGATAACTCAAAAACCGTGGCAAATATAAAAAACTTGATGGGGTAAAAATGATCAGCATCAGAAGATCTATCCACCCTGTCATTTTGATGAAAATCTGATGATACAGATTAGAGTTATTGCCCTTTTTCCTTAAAATTTTCAAAACTTTGATTTTTATACCCCCCGCAAACAAAGTTTGGGGGGGGTATATAGGAATCACCCTGTCTGTCTGTCTGTCCGTCCGTCTGTCCGTCCGTCTGTCCACACTTCTCGTAAGCGCAACTCCTCTTAAACCACTTGAAGGA
>MJUU01067733.1:118756-140494 GCA_002080025.1 Modiolus philippinarum
GGAGTTATGCCCCTTGAAACTTTGAAATTTTGCAAATTTTAGGGTTTCCGACTGATAACTTGTGAATGAAATAATGCAAGGTCTTCAAACTTGGTATGCAAGTTGTTTACCACAAAACTTAGGTGAAGTTCGATTTTAGGTTCAGCGGTACACATAGTTCTGGAGTTATGCCCCTTTTAACTTAGAAATTTTGTGAAACATGGCGGGGTATCAAAATTGTAATGCACCATTACTATTTTTTTTAAAAGGGCGAATTTAGGTGTTTTCATATAGTTAGCTGAAGAAAATTTATTATTAAACAGATTTTGATTGGGTTTCTTTCAGTGTTTTCCCGGGGAAATTTCCAATGTGTAGTTTGTCAACAGATTTCATGTCCCATGTACAGATCATGAGATGATGGGGTCCAAAGGGGGGCTTCTTAAAAATCTTAAGTTTTTTATAACCTCACCTGGCTATATCCATGGTGAGCTTTTGCCATCACTTGGCGTCTGTTGGCCGTCCGTCCATCGTCTTTTCAAAAATCTTCTCCTCTGAAACTGCTGGGACAATTTAAACCAAACTTGGCCTGGATCATTACCAGGGTATGTAGTTGCAAAAATGTGTTTGGTTATTCTGAGGACCAAATAACATGGCCGCTGTTACTAAAAATAGAACATAGAGGTAAATGCTGTTTTTTGGCAACGGTAGTAGAATACCGAAGGAACAAGGGAAGCGATAACTCAAAAACCGTGGCAAATATAAAAAACTTGATGGGGTAAAAATGATCAGCATCAGAAGATCTATCCACCCTGTCATTTTGATGAAAATCTGATGATACAGATTAGAGTTATTGCCCTTTTTCCTTAAAATTTTCAAAACTTTGATTTTTATACCCCCCGCAAACAAAGTTTGGGGGGGGTATATAGGAATCACCCTGTCTGTCTGTCTGTCCGTCCGTCTGTCCGTCCGTCTGTCCACACTTCTCGTAAGCGCAACTCCTCTTAAACCACTTGAAGGATTTTGATGAAACTTTACACAAAGGAAGGACACTATATGGAGATGTGCATGAAGGAATATAATTATTGTCTGAAACCAGGAAGGGGAGATAATCTGACTTTGACTTTTCGTTGATTCCCCATGTATGGGTTACCTCATACGCACAACTCCTCTTAATCCACTTGAAGGATTTTGATGAAACTTTAGACAAAGGAAGAACACTATATGTAGATGTGTAAAATGTCAAATAGGCTGAAAAAAAGGTGAATTTTATATTTGTCTGATTTAGACAGTGTTTTCATTGGAACCCTTTGGAAAAGTTTTTTCTTGAAGATTATATCATTGTGTCCATACTTGTATTGTGTCCATACTTGTACTGTGTCCATACTTGTACTGTGTCCACACCTGTATTGTGTCCACACCAACTTAATTTTGCACTTACCATATCGATTCAGGATTCAATTTGCGGGGGGTATCTTTGGCTGCCATTCGGCGACAGTTCTTGTTTAAATTTTGTTATTAAAAAACTATAACAGATGATAGAGGTTAAGTTGAAATTGCAGAAATGTTCAGCATATTAAGATCTACTCACATGCCAATTTTGAACAATAAAACAAAACAAATACCATACTTGTTGAGTACCAGTTATTGCCAATTTTCATGTACCTCGAATTCACACATGACTTTTGTTACACGTTGATGTACAGAAGTGACAGCAATATCCTAAAAATACAGTCACTGAAAAAATAGTTTTAATCTTTAAAACACAGGAAAATGAGAGACAAATCCCTTGGGAGCCCATTGGAGTCTCATATTTTGACAAATTCAGTTATATCCCTTGTCATCATAACTCTTATGACATGTTTCTTGTAGCAAACACTACTTATTCATGAAAGGCAGTAGATTGTTAGATCGACATATGCAGATGTATGAAGATAAGATTATGTTCTAGTCCACTGAGTTTTCTGTACTCGGTATGCGCTTTGCCATTGCAGCTTCTCTAAAATGGTTTGTTGGATAACATGGAAGTTACACTTTATTTGGTAGATCATATGATCATTAAATGCAGATGTGCATGACAATTAAATGTTATGGTGCATTGAGATTTCCCAGAGTTATGACCATTTGACATAACATAATATTCTGGTTCATATTAGCAGGTACTGGCTGGTATATAAGGGTATAGCAAGTGAGCTTTTCTCACAGCTCTTTACATTGTTTGTATACACTCACACCATTTATTTTTCTATTTTTAGGCAAGAGACTGCTAAAGAGGAATCTCTTGTTAATCAAAGTGCTGGTACCACTACCTCTTCCATTCAAGTATCAGACTGTGATCAAAGTCTTCGTAACCCACACACGGATGCTGATGAAAATGAAATTAGTGACAGTAAAGATGATGATGAGAAAGATTTTAATCAGGGAAGTGTTTTTGACGGAATTAAAGCTAAAAGTGTAGGCAAACATTTCTTGGATATATTCAATTTGAAGACCCCGCCCTCTAATTTTAAAGTGAGGCAAAGAAATGATGACTTTGTGGAAACTATAGCACAGAGAATGATTGAAAAGGGTAACATTTCAATTGATAATGCTTCAAATGTAATAGCTTTTATTAAGATGAACAAATCAGATTTTAAGGAAGAAATGCTGGAAAAATGTGCCATATATGTAATTGATGGGAACCATAATATTAAAGCCCAAAAAATTGCATTTGAAAGAACAAAGGATTGGATTTTTAAGTATAGAATGGTTCATATTTATTGCAACTTGACACCAGAAGAAGGGCTAGTTCTTGGAACTAGTAGAAACGAGGACTCGTCCACTGTTTTGAAGTTCTTTGATTTTGAAAAAGTTGACCTTGTCCGCAGATATCTATATTCTTCCTCACAAAAATCATTGAATGAGGAACCACCAGAACCACAAAATGGATTTACCTCGATATACAAACAACTTTTAAATCTGAAAACAGTGAGTATTATGTAAGGAGCATCCCAAGTCAATGATAAATATGGCTTCATAAAAATGACTAAAATGTATTTATACCCCCCGCAAACAAAGTTTGGGGGTATATAGGAATCACCCTGTCTGTCTGTCTGTCCGTCTGTCCGTCTGTCCACACTTCTTGTAAGCGCAACTCCTCTTAAAAACCACTTGAAGGATTTTGATGAAACTTTACGCAATGGAAGTACACTATATGTAGATGTGCATGAAGGAATATAATTATTGTCCGAAACCAGGAAGGGGAGATATTTTTGACGTTGACTTTTCGTTGATTCCCTATGTATGGGTTACCTCGTAAGCGCAACTCCTCTTAAACCACTAGAAGGATTTTGATGAAACTTTACACAAAGGAAGGACACTATTTGTAGATGTGCATGAAGGAATATAATAATTGATCGAAACCAGGAAGGGGAGATAATTTGACTATGACGTTTTGTTGATTACCTATGTAGGGGTTACCTCATAAGCGCAACTCCTCTTAAGGGGGTAGACCTGGGTAGGCCTAAAATTTTCCGCTCGTTTAATTTTCTTGATATTTTCAGTATTAAAACTACATATGTTCATGTCCACTTTAAGCAATTTTCAACAATTTCTACCGTCCCGTTTTATGTCTAGTGGTCATCAAAGATACCTTGTTTCCTCTTGTTATTTGGTCCGTTCAGGACTTGATTGTGATGTATAAAATTGGCTCTAATTAAATTTGTATTTGATTTAGAATGATTTCAAATGCAAAATTCTGTAGTTTAGACATGTCTGAAAGTAAGCACGAATAATGATAGTAAATTTAACAACTTTGAACAGAAATAAGTGGGTGTTCTGAACAGTATAGGCTGAAATTTTTACTCTATTTTGATCACTTTCTAACACCTCTAGTAAAAAATTCTGTCGTTTAATTTTCACCAAAAACTGAAAATAGAAAGAAAACTGGTATATGAAAGATATATCAAAATTTTAGAAAATTCTACCGTCCCAGTTTTTCTTAATTTAGAATAAAGTGGGTAAAAATCAAAAAAATTGCTGAATCTGTACTATAAATTACCTCCCTTGGAAGAAATCTGACTTTTACAGATTTTCATTATCTTTGGACAGTATTGCATAAATGTAGGATAAAATGGACTCATTATAAATAACTGGATGTTGAGTATTTGTTTTCATGACAAAGTGAATATTTATTTGCTGTGTGGAAAAAATTTTACAGTTCTAAAATTTTGATCATACCTATTGCAATGATTCTATTTGTTTGTGTAAGTAATAAAAAAGTGAAAAACAGAGTTATCTCCTCCTACCCCAGGTCTACCCCCTTAAACCACTGAAAGGATTTTGATGAAACTTTACACAAAGGAAGGCCAATATATTTAGATATGCTTGAAGGAATATAATTATTGTTTGAAACCAGGAAGGGGAGATAATTTGACTTTGACTTTTAATTGATTCCCTATGAAGGGGTTACCTCATAAGTGCAACTCCTCTTAAACCACTTGAAGGATTTTGATGAAACTTTACACAAAGGAAGGACACTATATGTAGATGTGCATGAAGGAATATAATTATTGTACGAAACCAGGAAGGGAAGACTTGACTTTTATTGATTCCTTCTGCTTTGATTTTATTCAAAGAAATAATTTAAAGCATAGATATTGTGAAATCAAGCTGTTGGAGAGACACCTGTTTTGAAAAGATGTTTTCAAAGTGTGGTAATGAAATTTCTCTAACACTTATGATTTTTGTGTAAAATGTCAAAGAGCTAGAAAAGGGTGAATTTTATATTTGTCTGACTTCAATAGTATTTTCATTGGAACCCTTGTGAAAAGTTTTTTCTCGAAGAATATATCATTGTGTCCATACTTGTATTGTGTGCGCTTCTGTATTGTGTCCACACCCACTTAAATTTGCATTTTTCATATCGATTCAGGGTCCATTGAGCGGGGGGTAATTTGGCTGCCATTCAGCGACAGCTCTTGTTAAACATTTTCTCTAGCAGCTGAACAAGATGGTTAACATTATTTTAACTAAAACAAATAAACTACTGCTAAAAAGCAATTAAAACTAAAAATGTGAGCAAGAAAACCATTGTTGTTGTTATACCCCTACTCGTGAGTGGGTGGTATATTGGAATACCCTTGTCCGTCCGTCCGTCCGTCCTTCCGTCCGTCCTTCCGTCCGTCCGTCCGAGGTTTATTGCATTTTTCTCAGCTACTGCTGGGCCAATTTATTTCAAATTTGGTATTTGACTTTATGTTTGGGGGGAAAGTGTTATCTGCCATTTTGGTTGCCTTATGATATCAACTTCCTGTTTGGCGGGACTTTGCCATTTTGCCAGTCAAGTAACAATAACATGCATGTGTTATTACTAAGGGAAAAAATTGATAACATATGTATGTTACATGCTTTAAATAGGCATTATGCAGTCATAGTTTTGTTATAAATGTATACCATTTTATTATTGCCATTATTGTCTATCAGCATGCTAGGAGTTAAAATCATAGGACTTCTCATAGTTTGCCAATATTGCAAAATATACATATGTTATTACAGGAAAAGTATGCCTGTAATAATAGAAGGGTGTTACTACAGCTATTCTGCATCACTTAAAAGTGTTTTCCTCAGACCAGAATAATGCTTAATCAAATTACATTTTTATTTATAGTAATGTATGAAAATCAAAGCATATCAATAGGTTCTGCGCAAGTTTCTTAGTAATTCCCAAGTGTCTAATAAACTAATAAATATTTAAGTCATATGCCTGTAATAACTAAGCATTGTTATTACAACTAAAGTTATATCATTTTAGAGCCTGTTCTCATTGATTAACCATGGTTCATCAAAAATGTTTTAACTTAATTGAAAACTGATTTATCCAGGCTAAATAATTAGTTTCTGCGCAAAGGTCTAAGCAATTCCCAAGTGACCAAAAAAAGGTAATATATTTTAGGTTGCTACATACATATGTTATTACAGAATTAGGAATAAAGAGCAGATAACTCAAAACAACATCTGTAATAACACATGCATGTTATTATTCTGTAATAACTCATACAGGTTAGGTTCTTGACTGTTTGCCCTTTATTGAACATAGTGAAAATTTTCGTTGCACTTTTCTCAGCTACTGCTGGGCCGATTTATTTCAAATTTGGTATTTAACTTTGTATATGTGGGGAATGCGTCGTCTCCCATTTTGGTTGCCTTATGATATCAACTTCCTGTTTGGCGGGACTTTGCCATTTTTCCCTTTATTGAACATAGTGAAAATTTTCGTCACACTTTTCTCAAGTATTGCTGGGCCGATTTAGTTCAAATTTGGTATTTAACTTTATATATGTGGGGAATGCGTCGTCTCCCATTTTGGTCGCCTTATGATATCAACTTCCTGTTTGGCGGGACTTTTCCATTTTTCCCTTTATTGAACATAGTGAAAATTTTCGTCGCACTTTTCTCAGCTACTGCTGGGCCGATTTATTTCAAATATGGTATTTAACTTAATGTATAGGGGGAATGCGTCGTCTCCTATTTTGGTCACATTATGATATCAACTTCCTGTTTGGCGGGACTTAGCCATTTTTTTCCCTTTTCTGAACATAGTGAAAATTTTCGTCGCAGTTTTCTCAGCAACTGTTGGGCCAATTTATTTCAAATTTGGTATTAAACTTTATATGTGTGGGTAATGCGTCATCTCTTATTTTGGTCACCATATGATATCAACTTCCTGTTTGGCGGGACTTTGCCATTTTTCCCTTTATTGAATATAGTGAAAATTTTCGTCACACTTTTCTCAGCTACTGTTGGGCGGATTTATATCAAATTTGGTATTTAACTTTATATATGTGGGGAATGCGTCGTCTCCCATTTTGGTCGCCTTATGATATCAACTTCCTGTTTGGCAGGACTTTGCCATTTTCCCCTTTATTGAACATTGAAAAATTCCTCACACTTTTCTCAGCTACTGCTTGGATGATTTATTTCAACGAGTGGGGGTATACCTAGCACGACAATGCTTGCAACCTCATGTTTTTCTTCTTCAGAAAAAGGAAGTCGATTCAAGAGCCATTATTAGATTTTTAGCGACAAAGCTGTCTTCGCGGAACTATGAATTGTTTTCAGTGATCTGTAAAGGCACAGCTATAAAAGCATCTAGATTCGAATGCCTAAGGGGCCTTGATGAAGACCAAATACACAAGGAGCTAATGGTCCTAGAAAAATCAGATAGAAATAGGGATGACTGGAGATCATTTAAAGAAAACTGCCAGAAGAAAAGAAAGAAAACTGTAAGTTGTATTAATAATAATATGTGTGTCCAGTATGGAACTGATAGGCACAGGGATGGCGCTGGGCTTCGCCAATGTCGCAATTTGCGATTTTATTTTCATTCTGGCGACAAAAAATCGTTCCTGTCGATTTTTTTTGGCGACAACGTTTTCCAAATCAACCTTTCGGTTTTCTTCATTCTTTGCAGTTCTCAGTTGTTACCTGTCATGATTTTTGTTGTGAGTAACAATTTAATGTAAATTCATAGCCTCTGGCAACAATTGAAGTCCATCATTGATTGTTTCCGGTCATCTGTTTATTACATAATTTTTACCTGTCGATCGATGTGTTTACCTTTTGAAGTGTTTACCTGAGCACGTGCCAAAATGACTTGTGACAGATACAAGTCCAATCAAAGGAATTGAAAGAGTATAATTATACACTAATATTTTTATACTCCTCATTTTTTCATTTAATATCACCTTTTCTTTTCATATAAATGTTCAACAAAACAAATGAATTAAATTACGCAATTATGGAGTTGAGTTACTTCCCCTTTTCTCTGTTGTGAAAACGAAATTAAAGAGGCTTATGGGTGTTACTTTTTACTAAAAACTGTATATCAATTCTTATAAAATGAAAAATTGAACTCATTTAATGACATTATAATGAGTTTTATAAAACTATATGTAAAAAATTGCAAATTAAAATTTTGTTAAATACTTTTATTGATATAATGAAAGTTTAGCTATTTATTTGAAACTTGACAAGACTGAGGTAATGTTACCTACAATTATCATAAAAGTATAACATTGTATCTTGAATGACTTTGATAATTTATGAGATTAATTAAGGAACCACCCTCAGTAAAAGCCAGCAAGAAGGAATGTAGATCAAATAATTCAATACACAGCAGCAAAGCATGTTAATGTTAATAGAAAAAAAATCCCTCATTGCAGGGGAATAAAACATCTCCCTGCAGATGAAACATTTACAACCTTGAGATTAAAGGAAATAAATATGAAAAGTGTGAAAATAGTACACGCAAAAGGCAGCAAACAATTCAAACCAAAACAGCAAAGATGATAAAAGAATTTGTACCACTAAAACAAAACAATCTGAAAAAATGGAACTATTCATTTAGTGTGGAAGAAAGACAGCAGAAAAGTCCATGGTCCATCCTAGAACATCAATAAAGTGCTTCCTAATTGCATTGGCGCCAAATTTTTGCAATTGGCGACAAAAAATACAAGTTGGCGATTTTTCTGGCGACAGATATTCAGAAGCCAGAGCCATCCCTGTAGGCATCATTGTACATATGGCTGTCCCTTGTAAGGATTGTGTTTGGTTTCTTAATTCTTTGTGACAATACATGCTTAAGCTAGCATCTCCACATACATCTGGATGTGTATCTTAGTTCTTTTATTTTCAAAATTTATCATGGCTCCCTTATCTCTTTGGTGAAAATATCATAAAAACTTAAAACTAGCATTCTGATTATATATATGCAAGTTTTAAATTTCATTAAATAGGACAAAGCCTCAAGCAGCTGGATTGAGTAACATGGTAATGTGATTTATAAACTTTTTAGAAATTGTGTGAGGCATCATAGAATTATTTGTCAATAGAAGAGAAGACAGTAGACATTTTTTTCAAAAAGAATTGACAAGGTTTTGCAACATGAACACATGGAAAACATTCTTTAAATGAGCTCATACTTCTTCATGCACATCTTCAGTATGCCCATAACCATTTTGCAAAGTTTTATCTGTAGGAGGAGTTCATTACACAAAATATGTATCCTCCATTGACAATTTTTGGGAAACATGACATGTCCAAAACAAAAAATATTGTTTTTGTCCGTCTGTGAGTCTGTCTGTGCATCCGAAACTTTAATCTTGGCTATAAGTTTTGAACTTTGTAAGATAGACTTTGCATACTTTGCAAGTGTATAGGTCTAGTCAAGAGGAACATAGATATGCAAAAAAAGGTCAGGTCAAAGGTCAGGGTCACAGAGGTTAAAAAAGGGTTAAATTGACTGTTTTCCATTATAATCTATCCCTGCTGCCATGCTATGCGGGGATATCTTAATGCTGGTCATCCATGGGTCCCTCTGTCCTCCTTGTAAGCGCTCTAGCATATTATTTCTTAATGGATTTAGATAATTTTTATACAGTAGTTAAAATTCATGGATGCCTCAAGCGAGTGTGAAGATGAGTCCTATGCGAACATTTTGTGTAAGAGTTATGCCACTTTTCAACTCTGAAAATTGACAAAATATCCTTGTAAACGCCCTGTGAAATTTATTTCTCATTGGATATGGATAATATTTATACTGTAGCTTTAGCTCTAGGATGACTCAAGAGAATTGAAAGATGAGTCCTGGTAAGAAAATTTTGTAGGAGTTATGCGGCTTAAGCCCCTTTTTGTGTTGCCTGCTGTAAGCAGAGTCGACACATAGGGATTACTATCCGTCGTCTTACGTTGCGTCGTCCTGCGTCGTTGTCCCGACAGTTTTTGAATCCACAACTCCTTCAAAACCACTTGTCCGATTCCTACCAAACTTTCACGATATGTTGTTTAACTGGTGTAGTAGTGCACCTGATACTTAGAATTTTGATTTTGCAGATTTTAGAGGTTAACAGAGCCAAAATTGCTCATTTGTGAGTCTGTTGGTTTTCAATCCGCAACTCCTTCAAAACTGCCAGTCTGACTCTAACAAAACTTTCAGGATAGATTGTTCACCTGATGTAGTTGTGCACCTTATATATAGAATTTTGATTTTACAGATTTTAGAGGTTCACAGAGCCAAAATTGCTCATTTGATAATCTGGTTTGTTATTCCCCAATTCCATCACAACTATAAGTCAGATTCCAACCAAACTTGCAGGATATGTTGTTCACCTGATGTAGTTGTGCATCTGATACTTAAAATTTTGATTTTACAGTTCTAGAGGTTCACTGAGCCAGAACAGCTCATTTGTTAATTCTGTTTGTTTATGTGGAACTCCCTCAAAACTGTGAGTCATATTCTAACCAGCCTTTCAGAATACATTGATTACTTGATATAGTTGCGCACCCGATATTTAAAATTTTGATTTTACAGATTTAAGAGGTTAACAGAGCCAAAATAGCTCATTTGTTAATTGGGTTTTTTAATCTTCAACTCCTTCACAACTGTCTGTCAGATTCCAACCTAATTTTCAGTATATGTTGTATATCAGGTCTGGTTATGCACATTATACTTAGATTTTTTTTAACGATTCTAGAGGTTTGCCAAGCCACTAAGCTCATATGTTAAATCAGATTGTTAATCTGCAAGTCCTCAAAACTGTAATTCATATTCTTAACCAACTTTGCATAATATGTTTTTCTCCTAATCTAGACATGCACATTATAAGTAAAATTTTAATTTTGCATATTTCAGAGCTTCACTGGACCAAAAATGGCTCTTCTTTAGTGCAGGCGGCACAAGTGTTCCATGGAACTCCCATCAATTTTTTTTACAAAATGTCCTTTGAAGCATTCTAGCAAATTTATTTCTCATTGGATTTGGATAAACAGTAGCTTAGATTGAAGAATACCTCAAAGGAGTTTGATGATTAGTGCAGGACCAATATTTTTGTGGGATTTATGCCCCTTTTTAACTTTGAAAATTTACAAAATATCCTTGTAAGTGCTCTAGCAAATTTATTTCTCATTGGATTTAGATAATATTTATACAGTAGGTTGAAATCGTTAATACCTCATGTACATTTGAAGATGAGTCCTGGTGGAGTATTTTTGTAGGAGTTATGCCCCTTTATAACTTTAAAAATTGACAAAATATCCTGATATGCATTCTAGAAAATTTATTTCTCATTTGATTTGGATAATATTTTCAAGTAGCTTTTGTTGTTTATCACATAGAAATATATTGGCAAGTCATAAATGTCAATGTTAAAACACCAGCATTTCACCCGAAATTGTCAGTGTTTTCACTCATGTGAGACCAGGGCGTTTTGTAACTTAAACACTCTGTGTGCATTGTAAATATACTAATGCAAAAAAAAAATAGGTCAAAGGTCAAGGTCACAGAGGTTAAAAAGGAGTTAATTAGGTTTTGTTTCTTTTGTTTTTGTTTTTTTTTTGCTCTTACTTTATGTTGTTTTAGAGTTACCTGTACATGGTAGGTCTTTGACATGTAAATATGTACTGTAATTACATTTCTGTTTCAGTTCCAAAAGAATTCAACTGTGCATATCTGTTTGAAAGATGCATCTACAAAGGCAGACATTAAAACCAGTGACAGGAGAATTATAACAGACTGCACTTGTTTTACATTTCTTAGTGCTGATGGAAAAACTACTAAAGCTCTCTCAGCGAGAGAAGTTGGTGTGCTTGTTTTTGGTATGTTAACATGTACTGCTATCAAGAAAAATATAAAATAGAAATGAATCATTGACAGCTTTTTTTTTGTTTTCCAAATCAAACAGGATCAAGAATTCATAAGAGGTAGGATCTTGTAAACTTGCATACAGATGTATGTGATAGAGAGGGCAAACATCAATAGAAAAAAATCAGTCTGGCCTATATTTCTTGATCTGTTGACTTTGGTTAGGATGTAGATCCAAGCTCATTTTGGAACTTTAAACAGTTAGGATCATGTTATCTTGCCTGCACATATATTTGGACAAGGATGTAACAATCAAACAAGAATAGATTGGTGTGATTTCATGTTTCATGACTTAATCTTAATGGGAATATTATACCCCCACTCGTGAGTGGGTGGTATATTGGAATACCCTTGTCCGTCCGTCCGTCCTTCCGTCCTTCCGTCCGTCCATCCGTCCGTCCGAGGTTTATCGCATTTTTCTCAGCTACTGCTGGTCGGATTTCTTTCAAATTTGGTATTTGACTTTATATTTAGGGGGAAAATGTTGTCTGCCATTTTGATCACCTTATGATATCAACTTCCTGTTTTGCGGACTTAGCCATTTTTCCCTTTATTGAACATAGTAAAAATTTTCGTCGCACTTTTCTCAGCTACTGCTGGGCCGATTTATTTCAAATTTGGTATTTGACTTTATATATAGGTGGAATGCGTCGTCTCCCATTTTGGTCGCCTTATGATATCAACTTCCTGTTTGGCGGAACTTAGCCATTTTTCCCTTTATGAACATAGGGAAAATTTTCGTCACACTTTTCTCTGCTAATGCTGGGCCGATTTATTTCAAATTTGGTATTTGACTTTATATATAGGTGGAATGCGTCATCTCCCATTTTGGTTGCCTTATGATATCAACTTCCTGTTTGGCGGAACTTAGCTATTTTTCCCTTTATTGAACATAGTAAAAATTTTCGTTTCACTTTTCTCAGCTACTGCTGGGCCGATTTATTTCAAATCTAGTATTTGACTTTATATATAGGTGGAATGCGTCATCTCCTTTTTTGGTCGCCTTATGATATCAACTTCCTGTTTAGCGGGACTAAGCCATTTTTTTTCCTTTTTAATTTTCAAAACAAAACGAGTGGGGGTATACCTAGCACGACAACGCGTGCAACCTCATGTTTTTGTTGGAGTGATTATTGATTAAGTGAACGAGTGCAACCATCCAATTTAGAAATAATTCAGATAGTTGAACTTAAGTCATTTTCCAGCAGTATTCTATGTGCAGGGTACACATTGTGTGTAATCAACTCCTCTCACAGTTTTTCATTAAGAAGGTCTGAAACTTTGCACAGCATTTCTTTTTACATTGAACATGTGCATTTTCTGTTTTGGAAGAATTTTTAAAATTTTTTCTGGTTTTTACAAACACAGATTTTGATCATAGTTTTTTCAATAATTGCTAATCAAAGGTTCTTGACATTTGATAGGCTATTGAGTTGTAACATTTTCAGATCTGTGAGTGTCTACTTCCAATTCCATGTGCTGTACCAGCAGCACATGTATTCCATAAAAGGCTAAATTCTAACTATCTTAGTTTCAATCTTTCTTAGGCCACTTTACAGTTTGGCACCCAGTTTCCATGCAGGAAGCTTTGATTAAAAACAACATTCTTTTCTTTATATTATCAGAATCATACAGTGAAAATAAAGATACAGAAGAATCAGGTGATGAAAAAGGTACCTACAGCTTATCTTCAGATAAACATGAAAACTCTTGCTGTGTCCAATTACAGATCAGATTTTTTTGGCTCACCTAGCCTAAATTTTCTGAAGCTCTTAAGGACCATTTTAAAAAAAAAATTCTACATAGCAACCATACTTTTTAAAATAATGTTTAGTGAAAAACATCATTTTCAATTATTGAATTTCAAAAATATTTGATTTCAAATTTAGTAAATTTCCTGAAACTATCAACTAACAGTATTTTCTTGAAAATCTGCTTAGCAACTGCATCTCAATATCTGTTTAGGTTGAATTATGATGACAACATGTTGAGCAGGCAAGACACTTAGTTCATTGGAACCTTCATAAATTTTATATATTTGTATTGATCAGAAATCTAAAATAGCCCCCAATGGGGAATATATATTATACCCCCACTTGCTAGAGAGGGGGGTATACTGGATTCACCTTGTTCGTCCGTCCGTCCGTTCATCCGAAAAAAAAATTCGTCGCATTTTTCTCAGCTTCTACAAGAGGGATTAATTTCAAAATTGGTATGCAGCCTCTATATGGTTAGTTGTAAGGAACGTCCTGTTTTGAGTCCTGTCTGATGTGTACTTCCTGTTTGACGAAATGTGGACTTGGTTACAAAATGTAGTGAAAACATTACTTTTTCATCGCATTTTTCTCAGCTTCTACAAGATGGATTGGTTTCAAAATTGGTATGCAGCCTCTATATGGTTAGTTGTAAGGAACGTCCTATTTTGAGTCCTGTCAGATGTGTACTTCCTGTTAAAAGAAATGTGGACATTGTTGCGAAATGTAGTAAAAACATGAATTTTTTGGCGCATTTTTCTCAGCTTCTACAAGAGGGATTGATTTCAAAATTGGTATGCAGCCTCTATAGGGTTAGTTGTAAGGAACAACCTGTTTTGAGTCCTGTCGGATGCGTACTTCCTGTTTGATGAAATGTGGACTTAGTTACAAAATGTAGTGAAAACATGAACTTTTCGTCGCATTTTTCTCAGCTTCTACACGAGGGATTGATTTCAAAATTGGTATGCAGCCTCTATATGGTTAATTGTAAGGAACGTCCTGTTTTGAGTCTTGTCGGATGTGTACTTCCTGTTTGACAAAATGTTGACTTGGTTACAAAATGTAGTGAAAACATGAATTTTTCGTCGAATTTTTCTCAGCTTCTACAAGAGGGATTGATTTCAAAATTGGTATGCAGCCTCTATATGGTTGTAAGGAACGCCCTATTTTGAGTCCTGTTGGATGCGTACTTTCTGTTTGACAAAATGTGGACATTGTTGCAAAATGTAGTAAAAGCATGAATTTTTTCGTCGCATTTTTCTCAGCTTCTACAAGAGGGATTGATTTCAAAATTGGTATGCAGCCTCTATATGGTTAGTTGTAAGGAACGTCCTATTTTGAGTCCTGTTGGATGTGTACTTCCTGTTTGACGAAATGTGAACTTTGTTACGAAATGTAGTGAAAAAATGAATTTTTTCGTCACATTTTTTTAGGCTTCTACAAGAGGGATTGATTTCAAAATTGGTATGCAGCCTCTATATGGTTAGTTGTATGGAACATCCTATTTTGAGTCCTGTCAGATGTGTACTTCTTGTTTGACGAAATGTGGACTTAATTACAAAATGTAGTGTAAACATGAATTTTTGGTCCAGGGTTCAATGAGCGGGGGTATACTTGGTTGCCATTCGGCGACAGCTCTTGTTAAAATAGGACCCTATTGGAAAATCAATAGCTACTGTGACAGCAATACAGGCTTATTTTAGCCTCTTGGTTTGTTCATGCAATGGATGCTTTTTGCACAAAGGGAGATGATGATGCTTTCCCCACATAGAAAAAGATCTATTAGAAATGTATAGTAACAACAACACGGAACTCTATGTATATAAAGGTTTTTTACTACATGTAAATAAACACAAAAAGTGTCCATGTGTGGTCTTTATGTGAATTAAAAGTCACTTCATAGACTTCCCAAACAGGATATCAAATGTAAAAGAAACACATTCTTATTGACTTATATGTTTTTTGTTATGATGATGGTAAAGAGTTTATGCAGAAGTAACATTCATAACAAAATGACAAACTGCTTGAGCTAACAGATTTTGACATGCTTTTGCTTGAACGTAGCACTTTCATTTCATCAGTGTCAGACTGATATTAACAATCTGCTCCGTTAGGCACTAGTCCGATGCCCGAGACTAGTCCGACCGGACTAGCAAGACTTTTAAGTTGCAGAACTTTTATATTGCATTTTCTAGACAATATGCTAAATCTACATTGCCTGTCATCATGGTAATTTTTTTCTTTTTTTTTTTCGGACTAGTAAAGTGGTATTCGGACTAGTAAATCTGTTACCTCACATACCTGCCAACTTTTGAAAATCTCCATGGGGGTTTTTATGCACGACCTTCCTTTTCAGTCATGTGAGAGTTCGCAGCGTTTTGCGCGAAGTTTTTTTTGTCTAATACTTGATGCTCTTTTTTATCAAATACAAATATCTAGGTGTTATAGAAGATTTTACTTTTTATTGAGGGAGGCAAGCCATTCCTCTTTTATTGTGTTTTTGGGCATTTCTGTTGGTTCTTAAATATTTTTGGTCAAATAATCAGTTGTGAACTGTTTTTGGACCGTTTTGTGTTTTATGTTCTGTTAAATTTTAACTTAGTTTTAACTGTTAAAGGGAAACAAAAAGCAGTGCTTGCTGTTCATCATTATGTTGCTCTTATTTGAATTTAGAGTTGACTGTTTTGGGGAAAATAAAGATTGTAAGCTTGTTGATGAAACCATTCTCTCTCTCCTTTATTATTTGTCTGATGTACATTTACTGCATTTCTCCTTTTATTCCATTCTTCTATAAATAAAGCAAGCATTACATTTTTTTTAATATTTATTGCCTTTTCTGATTCAGTCAAAAGGGTGGTGTTCTGGGATTTTGAGTGACCTTTTGTGCATTACAGTACCAATATGTTTGTTAACGTCGTTAAGGCTACTCAGTTCAACTATGCAAACTCTGCAGAACGGGGGAACTTGCAAGGACCTATAGCTAGTCACTGGCATAGCCAACCACGGAACTGTCAAGTGTGGTGCTTGCAGCTCGTTGTATCAGGGATTGTGAACCTTGATTCATAACTTAAGAACTGTTAACTATGATTGCCGGTGGTCATCCAGTTACATATCTTTATTTATGTCGCCGAAGTCTTAAAATCAACAAAAAATCAACCGAACTCGTCATATTTACGATTGTTTACGTGCCGGCTCCAATCAGCTGTTTTTCACTCCAAAACTGCGTGATAGATGTAACACCGATTCTGATTGGCTAATATCGAGAATATGGTTAACTCCGTTTCGAGAATTTGGATTATCCCCCTTTCAACAACCAAAATCGTGTAAACAAACATTTTTTCGTGCGGATTTCTTCAAAATCGTGTTTTATGCCAAATTTTTGCTTCACGATCGTGACATCGTGACAGAAGGTTAAAATCGTGTAGATCACGCCAAAATCGTGAAAGTTGGCAGGTATGACCTCAACTAGCCCGAAAGACTAGTAATGAAAAAAGTTTTTGGAGCAGACTGTTTTAAATTTCTTGACCTGTTGTGTCAAATGAAGGAAAATACCCTTTAATATATGTTTTGTGCTTAGGTCATTTCTGATGATACTTATCCTCATTTAATGTACAAAAGTAATTTGTAAATGAGTTTAATAACAATCACCTTAAAAATATGAAAGCATAGAACAATGCAGAATTGATTGGTAAGCTCCCAGTATAGATATCCACTGTGATACTGTACAGTGTGAACCTTGTATGATGACAAATGTTGTAAAGTTGTCCTACATTATACATTCTTCCTGATTAAGGTGTCTCAGTGGTATAATTCCGCCATTTTTGTCTAATAATTGTTCATTTAGGTTTCATTCATAAAGAAATTTAACAAAATAGTTATTTAAAATGAAAATAAAGTTCAAATGTATTTAAAATTTATATTCCTAATCATTTTTATAATATTTTCGTTACAAAAACGTGAGCTAAAACACATGAGCTTTAAATCTGTTGCTGGATTTGCAGAACACAGAAATTATTCAAGGGAGATAATTTGATAAAATAATCTAACAAAGACATCACTAGAGAAATTAACTTTTTGCAATTTTTCTCTCTTATTTCAATGGTGACCCCTTATTTTTATTTTTTATATGTAAAATACATAATGATAATTAAACACATGCAAAGTATAATAGATTTTTCAAACTGTCGTCTCATATAATAATTTTCCCTATCATTTCTATGTAAAATCCTGAAATTTTCAATTTCACAGACCTGTCAAGTTTTGAAAATAGCTTTGCGTGAGATTTGTGAAAAATTTCAATGATCAAAGGAAAAAATTAAAAGATCAAAGGATTTGTCGAAAATCTAAATAAAATTTGCGTGAGTCTCACGCCTCATGCGTGAGACTTGACAGGCCTGATTTCAGATTTTGCGCTAAAATGCACGGTGACCCCCAAATATATTCTACATTTTGAACAATAATACAATTTTGTTTCTACACAGAAAATTTCACAAAATTCTATAATAGGAAATTAATACCCTGCAGACACCTTAAAAAACAATCACTTTCATTCCCAAACTGATTTCACTTTATACATCCAAATAATTGCTAAATATTATCTGTAACTTATATTCCAAGAAATGTTCAAATTTAATACAAAGCATAATGCTAAAGTTAATGATAGCAAATAATTTTAAATTTTCACTTGTTCAAATTAGAGAATTATGGTATTTGAGTTGATCGAGTTAACTTTTCCAAGTTTGACTGTATTAAAAAAATGCAGACCACTATTTTGACTATTGGGAGTGATCTCACACAATATTTATACCCCCTCTACATTATTAGTGGGGGTATACTGGTTTACCTCCATTGGTTTGTTCGTTCGTCTGTTTGTTCGTTCGTTCGTCTGTCCGTAACCACACTTTTCTCAGCAACTACTTTACAGAATGAAATCATATTTTGGCAAAAACTTTCTCATGATGGTCTGATAAGTATATACAGATTTCAAGGTTACCGCATAAGTACTTCCTGTTTGCCGAGACTTTATTGTTTTTTTTATTGTTGTACAGCATATTGAATTTTTCGTCACAATTTTTTCTGAAACTGTAAGAGGGATTCAATTGTTGTTATGCACAGAGCTTCCTTATGGTCCAATCTATCCTGTATTCAAATTTTAAGGTTACATCATAAGCACTTCCTGTTTGCCAAGACGTCATTGTTTTTCATTGTTGTACAATATATAGAATTTTTCATCACAATTTTTTTTGAAACTGTAAGTGGGATTCAATTGTTGATTTGCACAGAGCTTCCTTATGGTCCAATCTAATGTGTGTTCAGATTTCAAGGTTACACGGTAAGCACTACCTGTTTGCCGAGATGTCATTGTTTTTCATTGTTGTACAATATATGGAATTTTTCGTCACAATATTTTCTGAAACTGTAAATGGGATTCAATTGTTGATTTGCACAGAGCTTCCTTATGGTCCAATCTATTGTGTGATCGGATTTCAAAGTTACACGGTAAGCACTTCCTGTTTGCCGAGACGTCATTGTTTTTCATTGTTGTACAATATATGGAATTTTTCGTCACAATATTTTCTGAAACTGTAAGTGGGATTCACTTGTTGTTTTGAACAAAGCTTCCTTATGGTCCAATCTATAGTGTATTCAAATTTCAAGGTTACATCATAAGCACTTCATGTTTGCCGAGACGTCATTGTTTTTCATTGTTGTACAATATATGGAATTTTTCCTGAAACTGTTAGTGGGATTCAATTGTTGTATTGCACAGAGCTTCTTTATGGTCCAAATCTATTGTGTATTCCGATTTCAAGGATACATGGTAAGCACTTCCTGTTTGCCGAGACGTCATTGTTTTTCATTGTTGTACAATATATGGAATTTTTCGTCACAATTTTTTCTGAAATTGTAAGTTGGATTCAATTGTTGATTTGCACAGAGCTTCCTTATGGTCCAATCTATTGTGTGTTCGGATTTCAAAGTTACACGGTAAGCACTTCCTGTTTGCCGAGACGTCATTGTTTTTCATTGTTGTACAATATATGGAATTTTTTGTCACAATATTTTCTGAAACTGTAAGTGGGATTCACTTGTTGTTTTGAACAAAGCTTCCGTATGGTCCAATCTATAGTGTATTCGAATTTCAAGGTTACATCATAAGCACTTCATGTTTGCCGAGACGTCATTGTTTTTCATTGTTGTACAATATATGGAATTTTTCCTGAAACTGTTAGTGGGATTCAATTGTTGTATTGCACAGAGCTTCCTTATGGTCCAAATCTATTGTGTATTCCGATTTCAAGGATACACGGTAAGCACTTCCTGTTTGCCGAGACGTCATTGTTTTTCATTGTTGTACAATATATGGAATTTTTTGTCACAATTTTTTCTGAAACTGTAAGTTGGATTCAATTGTTTTGCACAGAGCTTCTTTATGGTCCAATATATCGTGTATTCGGATTTCAAGGTTAGGTTATAAGCATTTCCTGTTTACTGAGGTGTCATTGTTTTTCATTGTTGTACAATATATGGAATTTTTCATCACAATTTTTTTTGAAAATGTAAGGCAGTTTTAATTGTTGTGCAGACAGTTATCATTGAAAATGTTGGTTACTAGGATTATATAATTGTTTTTATACTTGTATTGTGTCCACACTTGTAGTGTGTCCCGACACAATTAAATTTTCACTTGCCACATTGATTCAGGGTATAATGAGCGGGGGTATATCAGGCTGCCATTCAAATTATAAAAATCATTTTTTTTTGTAGAAAGGTCTATTAGTCCTATGAGAGAGTTCTCGACAGTCTACTCATCTTATAAATCTTCACCTGTTAGAGCAGTGAATGGTATGTACTTGTATGGATTATTTTTAGCTCACCTCACAAAGTGAGGGGGGCTTATGTGATCCTGGCATCGGCATCGGCGTTCTGCGTCTGGTTAGGAAGAATGGTTAAAGTCCTTTCCCGCTTACTGACATGACCCACATTAACTATATTGGTATGTATGATGCATTTTGGGATGACAACAAGAATGCATGCTTTGGATGCTGTCTGTGACCTACATTTTATGCATGAGCGACTTGGTTAGGTAGAATGGTTAAAATCAATTCCAGGTTACTGACATGTCCCACATCAACCATATTGGTATATGATGCATTTTGGGATGACAACAACAATGCATGCTTTGGATGCTCACTGTGACCAACATTATACGCATGAGCAACTTGGTTAGGTAGAATGGTTCAAGTCCATTCCCAGTTACTGACACGTCCTACATCAACCATATTGATATGTATGATGCATTTGGGATGACAACAAGAATGCATGCTTCGGATGTTGTCCATCACCTGCATTGTATGCATGAGTGACTTGGTTAGGTAGAATCGTTAAGGTCAATTCTGCTTATATTACTGACATGTACTACATCAACCATATTGGTATGTGTGATGCATTTTGGGATGACAGTATTTGACCTATTTTTTATGCATGAATGAATCTGTTAAAAAGAATGATTATAGTCCATTTCTGTTTACTGACATGTCTTACATGTGACAATGCTATGCAACGAGGTGAGCTTAGCAGGCGGTGGCTGCTTCTATGTTTTTGATTTTGGTTTTTGGCCTAATTAAAGTATAGTTGTCTAACATGCATTGTGGAGAAGAAGAGATTTAACATTTAAATTTGACAGAACAAACAAGTGCTTAATACTTTATAATGTTGAACATATGATGAGCCACACCCTGTAACATAAATAAAACTAGATGTTGTCGGAAACGACAGCTATCCCCGCACTCCCTGTTTGACACAGAAAACAGTTGTTATACACCCTTGGCATAATTTTTTTTCATTATCTTTGAAATCTACCTATTGATAGTCATTATTGTTACTAAAAGAATTCTAGGATATATGGTTGCTAAGTAGAATTCCAAAAAATAAGTGGTCTTTGAGACTTTCAGGAAAATAACAAAAATTGGAATAAATATTTTTGAAATCCAGTTGATGAAAATGTTTTTCCTAAACTTAATAAACAATTTAAGTATGGTTGCTAGGTAGAATTCCAAAAAATAAGTGGTCTTTGAGACTTTCAGGAAATTTACGAAAATTGGAACCAAATATTTTTGAAATCCAATTCATGAAAATGTTCATCCTAAACTACACAAACATATTAAGTATGATTGCTAGGTAGAATTCCAAAAAATATGTGGTCTTTGACACTTTCAGGAAATTTACCAAAATTGGAATCAAATATTTTTGAAATCCTATTATAAAAATGTTCGTCCTAAACTACAAAAACATTTTAAGTATGGTTGCTAGGTAGAATTCCAAAAAATA
>MJUU01067733.1:141371-167472 GCA_002080025.1 Modiolus philippinarum
AAAATTGACATCATGGGGCCTCTTGTTTGCACCAAGACCAATATCGAAAATCCGAAAGCTTATTGCGCATCTGCAGACTATATGCAACAATTCTACAACAAAATTAAATCCCTAAATTCAAAAATGTAGGAGGAGTTTGAGTCACAAGAAAAGTGTGACGGACGGACGGACTGACAGACGGAGGGTATAACATTATCCCCGAACTTTCTTCGAAAGTGCGGGGATAATAACCTCTTTATTTCCATATTTTTTTTATTTTTAGCTCACCTGGCTTTGCCAGGGTGAGCTTTTGCAATCACTTTGCGTCCGTCGTTCGTCGTCCGTCCGTCCGTAAACTTTTCATTCAAAGATCTTCTCCTCTGAAACTACTGGGCCAATTGAAACCAAACTTGGCCACAATAGTCCTTGGGTGGTCCCCTTTAAAAATTGTGTCGCTCAGGTCTGTATGTCATCCAAGATGGCCGCCAGCTTGGACAAAAATTTAACTTTGGACCCTATGGAAAAAAACTTTTTCTCTGAAACTACTGGGTCAATTGGAACCAAACTTGGCCACAATAATCCTTGGGTGGTCCCTTACAAAAAAGATGTTTTTTAGGTCTGCCCAATTTCAAAGATGGCCGCCAGCGGGAAACATAGTTTTAACATTGGACCCTATGGGAAAACACTTTCAAAGATCTTCTTCTCTGAAACTACTGAGCCAATTGGTACCAAACATGGCCACAATAGTCTTTGGGTTGTCCCTTACAAAAAAGATGTTTTTCAGGATTGCGCTACAATCAACATGGCCGTCAGAGGGGGACACAGTTTTAACATTGAACCCTATGGGAAAACACATTCAAAGATCTTCTTTTCTGAAACTACTGGGCCAATTGGAACCAAACATGGCCACAATAGTCGTTAGATGGTCCTTTGCAAGAAAGGTGTTTTTCAGGTCAGTGCCAATTATTCAAGATGGCCGCAAGCGGGAAACATAGTTTTAACATTGGATCCTATGGGAAATCATTTTCAAAGATCCTCTTCTCTGAAACTACTGAGCCAATTGATACCAAACTTGGCCACAATAGTCTTTGGGTGGTTCCTTACAAAAAGGTGTTTTTCAGGATCGCACTACATTCAACATGGTCGCCAGCGGGGGACATAGTTTTAACATTGGACCCTATGGGAAAACACATTCAAAGATCTTCTCCTCTGAAACTACTGGGCCAATTGAAACCAAACTTGGCCACAATAGTCCTTAGGTGGTCTTTTTCAAAAAATGTGTTTTTCAGGTCAGTGCGATATTCAAGAAGGCCGCCAGGGGGGAAACATAGTTTTAACATTGGACCCTATGGGAAAACTCTTTCAAAGATCTTCTTCTCCGAAACTACTGAGCCAATTGGAACCATACTTGGCCACAACAGTCCATAGGTGGTCCCTTGCAAAAAAGGTGTTTTTCAGGATCGCACTATATCCAACATGGCCGCCAGTGGGGAACATAGTTTTAACATTGGACCCTATGGGAAAACACATTCAAAGATCTTCCCCTCTGAATGTACTGAGCTAATTGGAACAAAACTTGGCTGCAATAGTCATTGAGTGGTCCCTTGCAAAAAGGTGTTTTTCAGGTCAGCGCGATATCCAACATGGCAGCCAGCGGGAAACTTAGTGTTTCCCATGGGGTCCAATGTTAAACTAACAGAGGTCTTCTAAGCTTTAAGTTTAGAGGTACGTAAATAAGCGCCTCTACCGGTGAACGTTATAAATTTGCTTTAGAATGAACGTAAAATAATTTCCATTTTCACTTTAAATTATCGTCATTTCAAACTATATCCTACAATTTTTCTGAAAATTGATATTATGTTGCCAAAGAAGTTTCCGTTTTATTGATATAATTTTTAGTTCGCCTCAACGAAGTTGAGGGGGACTATTGGTGTACCCCCAGCGTCCTCGTCCGCGTCCGCGTCTACGTCTACGTCTACGTCTGCGTCCGCATTTGGGCATATATCTCTGCAACTATGAAGGGTAGGGTCATCAAACTTTGTGTGCAGATGCATCTTGGGCTATCTCACAGCCTCTAAGAAAATTAGGTCTCTTTGACGTATATTTTCCGCTTGACTGGCTTTCATTTAATTTTAGGTCCGAGTTGATATCTCAGTAACTGTACATGGTAGGATCATCTAACCTTGCATGTGCATGCATCTTTGGGGGTAGGTCAGCATCCAGGCAAAATTAGGTCACTTTGACCTATATTTTCCGCATGATCGACTTACATTCAAGTTTACATCCGAGTTCAGATCTAAGCAACTGTACATGGTAGGATCATCTAACCTTGCATGTACATGCATCTTTGGCAGTAGGTCAGCATCCAGGCAAAATTAGGTCACTTTTCCGTATATGTCGGATTTCAGGTCTCCATAACTGTACATGGTAAGATCATTTAGCCTTTGTATAAGGGATGGTAAATGAGCACCTTGGCGAAATTGGGTTACTGTGTCCATGTGCCATAACGAGGCGAACTTTGTAATCGTTGATTACCTATGTTTGTATAGGGTCACTGAGTTCGTTTTCGCAGTATAGATCGCTGAATAGATGTTCATCTTTCAAATCACGCCTAAAATCATAACTTTTATCGACAACGTCGCTATTTTGACGGCGGGTTTTATCGAAAAAATCCATTTTTGGCATGCCTATTCTACGTTCAACTATTTATACCGGCGAAATTAATTCGGTGACCCTATATAAAATTTACACCATTAAAATGGGAATTTCATCGTTTATAACATATCCTTTTTGCAGAAAAATTGTAGGATACCTTTTCATAAACGCTCAATTTAAAGACGATTCATATATTATTTTCTGTACGTTTTTCATGGATTCTGTATGAAAACAACATAACTAATATATTTTTCAATCGGTCATATTTCAAACATAGAAATAGCTAAACCGATTTCATTTCACCTTGGAATTCAACTTCATTTGGTGCACTTGCATGTAAAATTTCATCAAAATCCAGAAATTTTGCTATTTACATACCTATTACCTTAACTAATTAGGGATATTGGATTTATAGTTTAATTATATACAAGGGCTCTTTAACATAAAATGTCTATGTTAATCAAGGGCCAGGTGAGCGATACAGGCTCTTGAGAGCCTCTTGTTATTATTCTAAACTATTTATATTGAACAACATAATATGCATTTATTGATTCACTTGACAATGATGAAAGTGATATGTATTTTCAGAAACATCTGCGAGTCCTGTTAGAGTTTCCAACACAGTTTATAATATTTACACATCTACACCTGTTAAACCAGCATTGGGTATGTACATGTACATGTATGGATAGCACAAAATATCACAATGGGCCATACAAGGATATCTTTGGAGCTCTTCTCAGAAACCACTTAACATTCAAACATTTTCTTTTGCATAAATGTCTGTTTGATAGACATTTACAAAATTTCTTTTTTTATCAAACGAGATTCCTAGATGAGAACACCATAGGATATAAATCATTGAACCTTATTTGATATGTCTTTTAAGATCATCATTTCCCATATTGTGGCATGAAACATATTCTTTTGCAGTAATATGGTACAAATCAATATCAAGGCTAAAAATAATACTGCAGCACTCGGATATCATGTAGCATGTGAACCTCTAGTGTAGTGTTGTCTTAGAAAGATTGACACTTTTAATTATCATGTGCATATCCTTTTCATGTGAATGGCATCCATGGTGTGATGGTTAGTGTGCTCAGTTTGCATGAGGGAGACCAAGTTCAAATCCTGGTCGGATCAAAGCATGCACCCTAAAATCAGCATTTGCTATTTCTTTTCTAAGCAAGCAGCATTAAGGGGTATATTAAGAGCAAAGACTTGTCGACTCAGAGTCTGTATAATGTATCTGAGCTGAGTGCAACATATCTTCCTGCAGACTGTTACTTCAGTGTGTTAGCACTAACAAATCTAGCTCAGTGTCATTCTTGTACAAAGCAGGATTCATATCATTTGTCTAAATAGAACTTTTTTCCTGAAAAATTTCTTATCTGGGGCTAAACAACAAAAATCAATACTTTTCTTGTGACAATCCACAGTTTGAAGGAAACATCCAGTACAATATACATGTACATGAAGAATATGGCTTGACAACACATTTTGTTTAGCTTTGTGTTAATAGAATTTTTAAACTTAAATGATCTCATTTATAGATACACCATCATCTTCAAAGCAACATAATAATGACATAGAGGAGAAGATTTTTCATAGACCTGCAATAATTGGTAATAAACCATCAGCTTCAAAGCAACATAATGATGGGATAGCAGATAAGAAATTTCATCAAACTGCAACAATTGGTAATAAATCATCAACTCTTAAGCAACATAATGATCGTATAACAGAGAGAAAATTTTTTAGAACTGCAGCAATTGGTAATACACAATCAGCTTCAAAGCAACATAACCATGAGACAGCAGAGAAGAATTTCGATAAGGCAGCTGCAGTTTGTAGTAAGTATCAATTCATCTTCTCAGAGTTAAAATAAATGACTGATGACATGTACGGATCAATCCAACATTAGCAGCATCAATCTGTTGATTGATTGATGAGTATAGACAGAGATTGATAAATTGATATATTTTTTATGTCTCCCCATTTCATGTATGTACAGCATGGAAGGGATAAATGATATGCATTTAGCCATATCTGTCACAAAATTTAATTAAAATCATTAGAGAAAACTACAGCAAATATTCAAGTTGTCAAAGCATTATTTATTAATTGATAAAAGTGCTAAAGTAGCAAGATGCAGCATTTAGCTTTAATCTGGCACATTAAAGCTGCCCTATTTGAAACATGTGTATTAATTCAACATACTACACATCATATTATTTAGTTCACAGGGTCTTTATACAAGGTCTTTATACCCCACTCAACGAGTGGGTGGTATATTTGAATACCCTTGTCCAACCGTCTGTTGATCTGTCATTCCATCCCATATTTTTTCGTTTCAAAATTCTTTGCTCTATTTGAAAGTATAAATTTGAAATTTGTTGTGTTGATTTCTTTTAATGAGTATTGCATTGTAAGCTATTTTGAGTGCTTTCGAATATCAACTTTCTGTTTGACGGGATTTTCATTTTTACTGTATTGGTAATAATAGTGAAATTTTCATCACAAAATTCTCCATTCTCCTTGAAGGGATTCATTTGAAATTTGGAATGCTGCTTTTTTGAAATGAGATTTGGGTTTTAAGCAATTTTTGAGTGCTCTTTGATGTCAACATGCTGTGTGATGGGACTTTGAATTTTTTCTGTAATTGTCATAGGAGTGAAATTTTCAACACAAATTCTCCGCTCTCCTTATAGGGAATCATTTGAAATTTTATATGCTGCTTCGATGCAATGAGTTGTGCATTGTAAGCAATTTTGAGTACTCTCCTTCATCAACTTCCTGTTTGACACAAATCCAGATACTGTAATGGTCATAAGAGTGAAATTTTCGTCACAAATTCTCGGCTCGCTTGAAATGGATTCATTTGAAA
This sequence comes from Modiolus philippinarum, assembly GCA_002080025.1. NCBI lineage: Eukaryota > Metazoa > Mollusca > Bivalvia > Mytilida > Modiolidae > Modiolus > Modiolus philippinarum. The sequence goes on from MJUU01067733.1 coordinate 146,896, forward strand.
TTTGGTATGCTGCTTTGTTGCAATGAGTTGTGTGTTGTAAGCAATTATTAATGCTCTCTAGTGTCAACTTCCTGTTTAGAGGGCCTTTGAATTTTTTCTGTATTTGTCATAATAGTTAGATTTAAGTCATTTTGTCAAAAGCTTTGTATAGTCATTTCCAATTGTGGGATTGATTTTCAGACGTGTGGCTTACTACATTTGGCGACAGCATTTGTTTTAACCAGCAATTTGACAAAACTTCCTTTTTTAGTATAGCATTTTATTTCTACAAGTATTTGTAGATTAAGCATTAAGGTTTTAGAATTTTGATTTTCAAAAATAAGGGTGGAATTTGAGTCCAAAAATTGTCAATTTGTGCAATAGACATCCAACACCTCTTTCAGTTTGTAGTTTGTGCATTAAATTTCTATACAGTTAAGTCATACAGTATATGTTATATGTAGAAGCACAATAAGGTTTTAGAGTTTTTAGAAGGAAGGTTCATTTCATTTAAAGCGATGTGTGTCTTAGATAACTTAAAATAAGGATATTATACCCCTGGCATGTGATGTCTGACAAAAATACAGTACAGTTTCCGACATTTTTATTGAGATCACACCTTTTTTGTAGCTCACCTGGCTATGCAGGGTGAGCTTTTGCCAATACTTGGCGTCTGGTGTCTGCCATTCATTGTAAACTTTTCATTCAAAGATCTTCTCCTCTGAAACCACTGGTCCATTGGAACCAAACTTGGTCACAGTAGTTCTTGGATGGTCCCCGTAAAAATTGTATCCAGCAGTTTTGTACCTCATCTATGATGGCTGCCAACAGGGAACATAGTTTTTACATTGGACCCTATGGAAAAGACATTCAGAGATCTTCTTCTCAGAAACTACCAGTCCAATTTTAACCAAAGTAAGTTAGAACTGAACTGTCAGTCAAAAATGAACAATCTTAGGACAACAGCAACATCTCAAACACATCGGAAACTTAGTCGAAATGGTCTTTGGAGAGTCCCTTCCATGAAAAGTTTCTGTCAGGTCCATACATGATCAAATCATTTAAGATGGCCTTAGTTGAGGGGGACTTTTGGATCACCTACATCCTCGTCCATGTGTGCATATAGGTATATATCTTGGTGAACATTAAGGGTAGGGTCATCAAACTTTGCATACAGATGCATCTTGGGCTATTTCACAGCCTCTATGAAAATTAGGTATCTTTGACCTATATTCTCCGCTTGATTGTCTTTTTTTTTACCTTTCATGTGCATGCATCTTTCGTGGTAGACCAGTTACCTTGCATGTGCATGCATCTTTGCTGGTAGACCAGCATTCAGGCAAATTAATTGACTTTGACCTATATTTTTCTGCATGATGGACTTAAGTTCAGGTTTATGTCTGAACTCTATTCTCTGTAACTGTAGATGGTGGGATCATCCTAACTTGCAAGTGCATGCAACTTTGGTGGTAGAGTTCAGCATCCAGGTAAAATTAGGTCAGTTTGACCTATATTTTCCGTAGGGTTGTCAGACTTATATTCAAGTTTATGTCTTAATTCAGATCTCATTAAATGTACATACTTGTAGTAGGATCATCTAACCTTGTATGTGCATACATTTTTGGTGGTAGGTCACTTTGACCTATATTTTCGGCATGTAATGACATACATAGACAATATATAGTAAGTGTCTTTAAATATCAACTGTATTTGTACAAGGCTTAGAAACAGTTTGACGTTCGAGCCTTGGGTGAGCATTTCAATCTGTTTCGTGCTGAGTACAAATACATTTGATATTTAAAGACACTCAATATATATTGTATTTATCCTGCAATACATAAAATAACTTAATATAATGGAAAATATAATATCTAAAAATGAATATTTTGCGGATTTCTGTCTGTCCATAAATACCGGAAGTTGGCGTGGCTTAAATCAATATCCTGTTTAGTATACAAGGTACAGCTGTGAAGGATACAGCAATACAATATACGTAGAGCTTTATCTGTAGTATAAAAATCTCATTGCAGGATAAATGTATTTTCATCATCAGGGTGACACAAGACCTTCTTATAGCAGCACTGTGAATATCCAGCTCTTTGTTTTAATGAAGAATAAAACAGGATTCCCAAAATATCATCAGATGTACATGTGTATATACATGTATCTAGATGTAACTGTAAGCTGCAAAGTATAGAGCTAATCTGACAGCTACTGTAACGATTATATTTAAAAAAAATACTATTCCTTGAGATAGACATTTCAGCAAATTGAAAAAAATATGTACGACAGCTTTATATAGAAGCATAGTTGCCCTATCATCACCGAAGTTTTATAATAAAGTGCATTTACTTTTTTAGCATTTTTGCATAGTATGGCAGACGACAGTGTTGTGAAGAGGGCTCAAAGTAAAGTAAGCAAAATAGAGGAGGAAGAAGTGGAGACAAAACCAGAAAATCTCACAGAACATGCTTCTGTTTTACTTGACCCTGCAGTACAATCACAGGCAAAACATTTCTTCAGTGATGATGCATGGGACCTAGCAAAAAATACATTAAAAATATTACAAGGTAGATAATTTTGTTGTCTACACTATGCAGAGGCAACATACATGTATAGGGATCACAATTTCGTCGCATGAGTATTATAGTATTGTATAAATTATAACCCACTTATTCACTCTAGAAAATGCCATTTAAAGGTTGTAGTTGATTATTTTGGAACTGTTTGTAGAAAGTTGCATCAAGGTATGAAAAAGATATTTTGTGCTTGACAAACAAGTAAAATAAATCCACTAGATGAGGATTTTATTTAAACAATGTTAAAGAATTAATTCCTCCCTTTTTGACAGGAGTAACATTCTGAGATAAAAATTCATATAATTATAAAACTGAAATTATTATAAGTCCTGGAGATGTAACATTGTAATATGATTTTTTTTTAACTTTATAAACATTTAACTACCTGAATGTATGTACTTTTTGTATGCAGCAGTGGAGATATGACAATATGTTACTGTGGAAATCTTATAAAATCTCACCTATGTAAAGTTTTTTCATCACAGGGAGATAGAACAGGTTGAAAGTAGCTCAGCTGTATTGTTATCCTCAATTTTTGAAAAGTGGACTTGTAACACTATAATACTCACATGACGTGTTGTCTAATTACATTAGTCTGATTAAAGTCAAAATAATTACAGCAATTTTCCTTGTACTGAATGCAGTCTCAATAGGACTTTTGGTAGCTTTCCAGGTAATTAAATAGTTTTTCCAATAGCAGTTTGGCCTTCAAGGTAAAGGCATCAAATGCCCATTCATACATGTAGTTGGGTGTGTTCCAATTTACCTGATGTTGATTTCACCCACAGAGATAAAGTACATTTGAACTTTTATTATGTATTGGAACATACAAAGAGAAGGGATGAACTTTATATAGACTAAATTTAAACAGTAATAGTACAACTTTGTGATTTCTTATCTTAATGTATGAAAAAATGCATCTTTATTCTTGATTGGCTATTTCAATATTAAAAACAAGTTTGGGTGAACTTGACTTGTTTCCTACAATATGTTGAAATTGACACCAGGTAAACTGGCCCATATCCAGGACAAATACAATGAATGGGTTTGTGACCTTTCTACCTTGAGGTTCAAACTTCTATTGAGAAACCTATTGTAACTACCTGGAGAGCTACCAAATTTTCTATTGTGAGTGCATCCAGTAATAGGAAAATTGCTGTAACTCATTTTTCTCTATAACAAAACAGATCAGCATCATGATATTTGACTCTGTGCAGAAGTATGGAGAACTGTATCATATAAGATAATTCGCATTGATGTGTTGTATTGTGGGCTGTTTTTTGAGATCCATCCAATATCTACTTTCTGTCTGCTGAGGAAAAAAAACAGAATAATGGTTCTTTCACTATTTTATCATATTTTGATGCCGTTTGTTTTCTTGGGATTCCTTGTCAAAATACCATTTGGTAGTGGATCAATGGTTTTTACTAGCTCATAACACTTCCAGATGAAAGGTGTCGAAAAGGGCCAACACCGAAAACCTTAAATTGTATTTTAAGTCCTGTCTTTATTTTTATGCCCCCGCGACGATAAGTTGGGGGGCATATTGTTTTACCCTTGTCTGTCCGTCCGTCCATCTGTCCGAGGGGGGTACATGGTTTGTCCGCGCAACTCCTCCTACAGTTTTTATGTTACAGATCATTTGTACATATATTGAAGATGTGCATGTGATAAGGTTTTTGATTTTGGAGCATTTTTGTCAAAAATATACATTGTTGAACTTAGTCATTTTTGGTGATTTTTCATAGAGGGTACATAGTTTGTCCGCACAACTCCTCATACAGTTTTGATGCTAGGAAGTTTTCATTTTGCAGATCTTTTGTACCTATATTGAAGATGTGCATATGATAAGGGTGTTGATTTTGGTTAATTTTTGTCAAAATCATACATTGTTGAACTTTGTCATTTTTTGGTTACCGCACAACTCCTCCTACAGTTTTGATGCTAGGAAGTTTTTATTTTGCAGATAATTTGTACTTATAATGAAGATGTGCATGTGGTAAGGATTTTGATTTTAATGCATTTTTGGAAAAAATACACATTGTTGAACTTAAGCCATTTATTGGGTGAATTATTAATAGAGGGTACACAGATTGATTGTCCTCACAACTCCTCCTAGAGTTTTGATGCTAGGAATCTTTTATTTTGCAGTTCATTTGTACCTATTTTGAAGAGATGCATGTGATATGTATTTTGATTTCTGTTAATTTTTTTTCACAAATATACATTGTTCAACTTTTAATTTTTTTGTGATTTAGTAATAGAGGGTACATAGTTAATCTGTGCAACCTAGAATAACGTGTTTAGCAGGGGCATCATATGTGTCTTACAGACACAAATATTACTGAAAAATCCCAATTGATTCAACCTTGCGCGGGGGCATGTCATCCTCTAGTTTGTAAATATTTGAGGAGTACAGAAAGGATGTGACAATGGTTTTAAGCTATTGGTGGCCATTTTGGAATACAAAGGGTCAAATGGCCCCCAAAGCTAACTTTTATAAGGTTTGTAGATTTGGTATTTTTCATCTGATTTCCATGGGAATTTTTTCATTTGGTTTATCTCGGAAAGAGTGGTCAATAGTGTGCAGTGAATTTGATGCAGCTCTTAGTTTCAGAGATACATGTATAAGGGTTCGAGAGGAGCAATGCCTGAAATCCTAACTTACTATTATACCCCATGAACGAAGTCACCTTGTTTAGATCATATTGGTTATTTGTTCTCTATCAATTTTTAAATATCTTTAAGGTTATGGTCTTCCAAAGGTTTAGTTTTTATCCGCACTGAAGAGACATAAGTTGTCCAAATGCGCATATGCATATAAATTCACAGTAACTTCAGTTTTATTTCACAGTAACTTCAGTATTTAGTTATTTGTCCATCTGTCTGTTTGTCTGTCAGTCCATCTGTCTGTTTTCATAATAGTTTTTTTCAGAAACAACTGATCACTGTCACTTGAATTCTGTATGCAAGTTGGAAGTGATGTCCCGTGCTGCAAGTAGCTATTTCAGGTTTGCTGAACAACTACTAACTTCCTCAATTTTTGAACATCGAGTTCAGAAATGTTTGTAATTGTTATCTTAGTAACTACTAATCACTGCCACTTAAAATTTGTGACACTTTAAAATGATGTCTTATACCACAAGTAGCAAATTCAGGCCAGCAGATCATCTACTTCCTGTTTACTGACTTACTTCATTTTTGGAAATTTTCTGTCAGCTGCAGAAATTTTTAGTAACAGTTTTTTCATTAACTTAATTTTTGACATTTTTTTTTTCAAATGCAAAAAGTTTCCTTCTCAGTTTTCTCAGTAATTACTCATACGAGATTTTTTATCAATTGTAGAAATTTTTTGGAGCTTTTTTTTCAAATTACTTCGGAGACAATTAAATGGGAGATGTGTATGAGGTTTGTTTGCACAAGCTTAAGCCTGGGTTTTAATTTTGGTTCCTTGGTCCGCCCGTTCCAGAAAAAGGGGTAAAATTGGGTATTTTCATGTATGTGGACAGCATAACTTTGGTTCTAGTAGACGGAACATTTTCAAACTTTATGTATATTAATATTTCTTTGCTTATACTGAACCCAATTATTTAATTTGGCTTCCTTGCCCCGCCCGTTTCAGAAGAAGTGGCCAAAAAAGGTGAAATTGGGTGTTTTCACATACACACGTATTTGACAGTAGAATCTTTATTACTTATCTGATTATGATGGAGTATCTTTCACTGTGCTTCTAAGGAAATTTCCAATCTGGAGTATGTCAACGGATTTCATGTGGCATGTATACCATTCATGAGGTAAATAGGGCCCAAAAAGGAACAAATTTCAAAATTTTTAAAAAATTTTTGTCTGGTTTTAATGCAATTTTTAGCTCGCCGGGACGAAGGTCCGGAGAGCTATTGTCATACCCCCGGTGTCGGCGTCGGCGTCAGCAAAACTTTAACCTGGCTTGTGGAATTGAGACCTGAATAGCTAGGATGTTGATATTTGGTATGTGACTTCCTTGGGATGAGAGCTTTCTTCTGGTACTATACTTGTAGACATTTTGACCTTGACCTTGCCCTTAGGGCAATTTTTAAAAAACTTTAACCTTGCCTCTAGAAGGTAGGCTTTTAGTGGTAGGGTGTTCATATTTCGTATGTAACTTCCTTATGATGAGAGCTTTCTTCTGGTACCATATTTGTAGACATTTTGACCTTGACCTTGCCCTGAGGGCAATTTTCCAAAAACTTTAACCTTGCCTCTAGAAGGTAGGCTTTTAGTGGTATTGTCTTCATATTTGGTATGTAACTTCCTCATGATGAGTGCTTTCTATTGGTACCATATTTGTAGACATTTTGACCTTGACCTTGCCCTGAGGGCAATTTTTAAAAAAAACTTTAACCTTGCTTCTAGAATAAAATTGTTTAGTGGTTGGGTCTTCATATTTGGTATGTGACGTTCTTTTGATGAGAGCTTTCTAATGGTACCATATTTGTAGACATTTTGACCTTGACCTTGCCCTGATGGCAATATTTTAAAAACCTTAACTTTGCTTCAAGAATTAAGTTGTTTAGTGATTGGGTGTTTATATTTGATATGTGACTTTCTTGTGAAGAAAGCTTTCTATTACTTTCGAATTTATTGTGTATTGAGGTTACTGGAATCCCCGGCGAGCTATGTTGTCAGCTGACAACTCTTGTTTGCAATGGATTTCCTATGAAAAATAAATATGGTGCTGCACCATCAGATTTTTTAAAAACTTATTCCCTTTTCCAACTATTAGGGACAAACGGTAATAAAATTCCAAACAAATCTTTATTTTTCATCAGATTTTGATGATTTTTTTCCCCTTGGAATTCTCTGGGTGTAATTTTGAAGTTGTCAGTCAACAGATTTTTGTAGATTGTTGTTGATTTTTCCAGCTAATTACTATGTCAAGCTCCTTTTTGTGTCCATCTAATTATTGTGTCAAGCTCTTTAGTGTGTCCACATTCACTTTAAACTACACTTGTTCAAATTTCAGTGGTTGACATGCTGTGGTAGTATCATGCTGTGCTCAGCATAGACCTTTATTCAGGTCTGTGCTATACTTAAGCAGGCAACATAGTTTTAACATTCGACCATATGTCAAAACACATTCAAAGATCTTCTCCTCTGAAGATGCTGATCCATTTGGAACCAAACTTGGCCAAAATAGTCCTTGAGTGATCCCCCACAAAAAATGTGTTTTTTTCAGGTCTGCGCTGTATCAAAGATGGCCGCCAATATGGAACAGAGTTTTATATAGTAACATTGGACCTATGAAAAGATACATTCAAAGATCTCATTTTAAACTGCTGAGCCAATGAGAAACATTGGTCAGTTATCTCCCTGTACCAAGTTATAGTCAAGGTGGAGATGATTTAAGGATTGACTGTGGTATTATTCCGCCATTTTTGTCTCGCCCGCGACGAAAGGCGCGGAAAACGAGACATATGCGTAGAAAGTATGACGGCGACGGCGACGGCGGCGGCGGCGGCGGCGTAAACTTTCATGTTAAGTTTTTGTGATTAGGTCATTTTCTCAGTAACTATAAATGGTAGGTCAATGATATTTGGTATATAGGTTGGTCTTGAGTAGTACATGACAGTCTGCTATATGGTTTTTGTCTCTGACCTCAATTTCACGGTCCAATGAACATATTAAGTTTTTGTGCTTCGTTTAATTTCTCAGTAACTATACGTGGTAGGTCAATGATATTTGGTATATAGCTTGGTCTTAGGTAGTACATGACAGTCTGTCATGTGGCTTTTGTCCTTGACCTCAGTTTCACGGTCTAGTGAGCATGTTAAGTTTTTGTGATTAGGTCATTTTCTCAGTAACTATAAGTGGTAGGTCAATGATATTTGGTAAATAGGTTGGTCTTAGGTAGTACATGACAGTCTGTCATATGGCTTTTGTCCTTGACCTCAATTTCACGGTCTAGTGAGCATGTTAAGTTTTTGTGATTAGGTCATTTTCTCAGTAACTAAAAGTGGTAGGTCAATGATATTTGGTATATAGGTTGGTCTTGAGTAGTACATGACAGTCTGCTATATGTTTTTTGTCTGTGACCTCAATTTCACGGTCCAATGAACTTGTTAAGTTTTTGTGCTTAGTTTAGTTTCTCAGTAACTATAAGTGGTAGGTCAATGATATTTGGTATGTAGGTTGGTCTTAGATAGTACATGACAGTCTGTCATATGGCTTTTGTCCTTGACCTCAATTTAATGGTCTAGTGAGCATGTTAAGTTTTAGTGATTAGGTCATTTTCTCAGTAACTATAAGTGGTAGGTCAATGATACAAAAATGTATTTGGTATATAGGTTGGTATTGGGAAGTACATGACAGTCTGCTATATGGTTTTTGTCTTTGACCTCAATTTCACGGTCCAGTGATCATGTTAAGTTTCCCAGTATCTTTTAATGTAAGGTCAATAATATTTGGTATTTGGGTTTGTCTTAAATGGAACATGACATCCCGCTGTTTGGCTTTAGCCCTTGACCTTATTTTCACGGTCTAATGAACATGTTTGGTTTATAGTATTTATCAGTGGTCACTGATATATTTTTTTTTTGGTGATTCATGACAGTCTGCTCTATTGCTTTTGTCACTTTCCCTAATTTCACAGTCTAGCGAATATGTTTTATTTTCTGATTTAGTCAGTTTGAGAATTCACATCAATTTTGCGACCATGAAGGGACGGGTGAGGCATCAATTTGGGTCCACACTTGTTGTCTTAATAAATACTTGTTCATTTAGGTTTCATTCATTAAGATATTTAACAAAATAGTTATCTAAAATGTAAAGAAAGTTCCAAAGTATTTAAAACTTTTTTTTTCATATTTTTCAACATTTTCATTACAAAAAGGTGAACTAAAACACATATGCTTTAAATCTGTTGCTGGATTTACAGAACACAGAAATTACGTAAGGGAGATAATTTGGTAAAAGAATTTCATATATATATCACTAGAGAAATTAACATTTCGCAATTTATCTCACTTATTTCAATGGTGAACCCTAACTTTAAATTTCTATACATGTATGTTAACTATATAGTGATCTCAAAACACATGCAAAGTATGAACAATATCTATAATGGAATCTTAAAGCTATCTTCTCATATAATCATTTTCCCTATCATTTCTATGTAAAATTCTTAAATTTTCAAATTCAGATTTGCACTTGAATGCACGGTGACCCCAAAATTTTATTTTATATTTTGAATGATAATACAATTATGTTTCTACACAGAAAATTTAAAATAATTCTATAATAAGAAAATATTGCCCTGCAGACACCCTTAATGAGCATAACAATAGTCTCTTTTGATAATTATCTCCACTTTCTATATATATAACTAACTTGTTAAAAAGAGATAACTGGCCCATGTTGCTCATTGGAACCAAACTCAGTCACAATAGTCTTTTGGTGGTCCCCTGGAAAGAAACATTGTTTTTTGAGTTCACACTAAGATGTCTGCTAGCAGGGAACAAAGATTAACATTGGATCATATAGGAAACACAAACAAAGGTCTTCTCTACTTAAACTACTGGGCATATTGGAACTATAGTTAAACTATGGAATCTGTAACATTAACTGTCCATTTTAGTCAAATGCTAGGTGATGCATACAGGCTCTTGAGAGCCTCTTGTTTGAGGAAACACATAGGTCAGCTTTCTAATATTTGGCAGAGAACATCATCATGGAGAAATGAATCATGCAAGATAGTTTTCAATCTTGTACATGTCCACTTAAGGTAGTACGGGAGTTTAAAATTGTGCATCATTCTTGCGCATGTGACTTAAAATGGAATTCACTATGGGAACGTTGCCGAAACCATTTTCACTGTCTTATAATAGTTAATTTTAACGAAATATGCTACTTTTATTAAGTAACCATGCAAAATATTGAACCTTTCAGCTAACTCCTGTTCTATTAAGGGGAGATAATTTGTATAGAAATAATAGGAAAAAATTAGTTTTTTTGCAATTTATTCAAAAATAAGTTTGGTGACCCCCAAATGTTTTTCATGGAAATTGAAGGACAGTATATAAGCTATTAATTTACCAAATTTAAAAAAAAATCTATCTGATGTAACTAAAATAATTAAACATTTTGTTAAAATTCGCTAATTTTCCCTATATTCAACCAAAATAGCAGATTTCTACATTTCATATTTCATTCTGATATGGCCGGTGACCCCTTATTTTTATTTTATTTTTTGTGTGCTCTAATAGCAAAGGGTTAATCATGAAAAAATACGAAAATTCTATCTGATAGAATTTTAGACCCCCGTACCACCGTAAATTGTGTTATTCTGATCAACTTCAACAGATTGTACTAAAATATATCACAAAGTTTGGAATTTTAAATATGTCTTTCATTGCAGAATTTGCCACTAAGTTTTGTTTTACTTTGCCATGTTGCTTATAAATGGCTTGAAATCTATGGCAAAAGGTATAATGACACATTCAGGTCTGATATTACAGTATATCAGCCCTCTTTTTGTACACTCTGCTTTTTGTGCATGTTACATGTATATATTAGTTATTGATTTTGTAAACTTTTATGCTCAATACATTATACATCAGATCTATATTTTTTTTCAGAAAGATTTATTGGTGTCCAGAAAACGGATGACATGGATTCCGTATGCAAATATGGAAAAGAAACAGATCCGATGGGATCATCCTCAGGTACATTTATTGGACTATAAATGTTTATGGAGGCTCAGTCCTTATGTTGTTTAAATCAAGGATTTCTTGAAACCTATTTTTGTGTCGCCTGCTGTAAGCAGAGTCGACGCCTAGGGATTACTATAGGTTGTTATGCATCGTCTGCCAGTTTTTGAATCCACAACTCCTTCAAAACTGCTAGTCCGAGTCCAACCAAACTTTCAGGATATGTTGTTCACCTGGTGTAGAAGTGCACCTGATACTTAGAATTTTGATTTTACAGATATTAGAGGTTCTATACTTAGAATTTTGATTATACAGATATTAGAGGTTCACTGAGCCAAAATTGCTCATTTGTGAGTCTGTCAGTATTTGAATCCGCAACTCCTTCAAAACTGCAAGTCCGATTCCAACTAAACTTTCAGGATATGTTGTTCACCTGGTGTTGTTTTGCACTGTATACTTAGAATTTGAATTTTACAGAATTTAGAGGTTCATAGAGTCAAAACTGCTCATTTGTAATCTGGTATAATGTTAATCCAAAACTCTGCCATACTTAGGATTCAGATTCCAACTTATCTTGGAGGACATGCTGTTCATGTGGTGTAGTTGCACACCTGATACTTACAATTTTGGTATAACAGATTTTAGAGGTTTTAGGCTTCATCTGTCCATATAAGAGCAGCCACTTCATATTTGGTTTGAGGGGTTACCCGTTTGGTAGAGTTCTATACCTGTTGCACATCTACTTCCTGTTTAACCTTTCTGTGTCATATTATCTCCTATGTGTGGAATTTTTCGTCACAAAATTTTCAGCAACTATAAGCAGCCACTTCATTTTTTGGCATGAAGCATGGCTATGATTAGTTGTAACGTTGGACTGAGTTTCGTGCCTGTTGCACACCTCTTTCCTGTTCAACGATTTCATGTTAAATTTTCCCCTACATGTATGTGTGCTATGGAAATTGTTGGTCACAAAATTCTTATCAACTGAAGAGAAGCCACTTCATATTTGTTGTGAAGAATCATCAATGACAATGATGAGTTGTAAGGTGGGAATGAGTTTTGTACTTGTTCAACACCAACTTCCTGTTTTACTGTATTAATATTGTAAAATATGATTTCATTGCAGCAGTCTTTTGAAATACCAGGCTTTTACATCTTTTTGCTTACAATTCGTTCATTGACTTTAGTTAATTCAAATCTCAATTACCATGCTGCATTAGAATTTATGTCCAAGTAGATATATCAAGTACTTTCAAAGAAAGGATAATTTATTCTTGCATGCTGATGTATCCTAGATAAGAGGCAAGCATACTTGAAAAAATTGGTCACTGTGACCCAGATTTCATGGTCATATGGCTATTGTTGAAATAATATTGAAGCTAATATCGAAGGTACTTTAATGAATAGGATCAAGAAAAATTTTAGGGGTATCTGGGAAAATGTGTTTTGCATACTGTAAAAGCTAAAAATCCATGGAAGATTAAATATATTTTAAATAGTTTATTTGGTGAGTTAGAAAATGAAATGAAATAATATTGCAATGAAAATTTGTTTTGGTGTATTATTCTACATCATTCATTATTAATCTACATGGTATGAAAGTTGATACATTGCTAAATTACTTTGAAGCATTAAATTTTATTCTCACAAAATAATAGTTTCAACAGTGTATGTCAAATGTTTTCTTTTATACATTGAATCGAAAACATTCACATTTTTACATTTTAGGGAGAAGAAATATTTACTCATTTTCAAGTGAAGATGATTCTCCGGTAAAGATATTTGGAGGTTAGTTGTTTTAAAAAGTGAATGGTTATTAACTTCCACACTTTTGTTTTTTTGTTTTTTTTGTTTTTACCTGCGTCACCAACAGTGACCGCAGGTCTAGGAGCCGCTCGACTCCGTCCGTCTGTCAGGCTTTGGGGGTACCAAGTTTGTGTAATCTGAAACTCTGACACCTTTAACCCGATACTTTTGAAACTTTGCACAGTTGTTCTGGACACATTGAAGATGTGCACCTTCACTTATGGTGAGATTTGAAAAAAAATTGTGGAATTTATCCATTGTTGAACTTAGTCATTTTTTCATCAAATTTTAACATTACGGTACTGAGTTTGTGTAATCTGAAACTCTGACACCTTATACCTGATGCTTTTGAAACTTTGCACAGTTATTCTGAACACATTGAAGATGTGCACTTTCCCTTTTGGTGAGATTTGGATAAAAATTGTCCAATTTATCTATCGTTGAACTTAGTCATTTTTTCATCAAATTTTAACATTATGGTACTGAGTTTGTGTAATCTGAAACTCAGACACCTTATACCTGATGCTTTTGAAACTTTACACAGTTGTTGTTCTGAACACATTGAAGATGTGCACCTCCCCTTTTGGTGAGATTTGGATAAAAATTGTCAAATTTATGCATTATTGAACTTAGTCATTTTTTCATTAAATTCATTAAATTTTAACATTACAGTACTGAGTTTGTGTATTCTGAAACTCTGACTCCTTATATCTTGTGCTTTTGAAACTTAACACAGTTGTTCTTGACACATTGAAGATGTGCACCTCCCTTTTTGGGCAGATTTGAAAAAAAATGTCGAATTTATGCATTGTTGAACTTAGTCATTTTTGAGCATATTTTAACATTACAGTGCCTGGTTTGTGTAATCTGAAAGATTAACATTTCTGACTAAATACCTTTGGAAGTTTTTACTGTTGTTTGAACACATTGGTAATGTGAACCTCCCCTTTAGGCCTGTTTTGATTTAAAAAAATGTCAAATTTATCTATTATTGAACAACTTCTTTATTCTATCATATTATCATCATGGTACTCAATTTTTGTCCAGAGACATTGCAGAGTTTTGAACGCATTGACCATGGGCAGCTTTTCTTGAATTTTTGCATTGCTTTCATATGTTTTCTCATAAAGATTCAAAGTACAGATGTATGTGCTTATTTGAATTTCACCTTTACTGAAGTGATATGGACTATTTTCATTTTATGCTTTGTTCAACTTTGTACAAATTGTTTTTTTTTCCTGCTTTTTTGGCTATTACAGTAATAGGGCATCTTCGCTAGCCAAGGATTGCGATCAGCTTCTCTCCTCTTCACCCTTGGCAGATTGAGCCACAATTTGTGAAACATTAGTTTTTATCTCCCTTTGAAGTAAGAGTTTCAGTATGATTTATTGTTATAATAAATGATTATTTATTGCATCTTATAATACAATAATTCACAATATATTTGACTTCAAGGAAATAACCCTTCAGAGTAAAGAAAGATAATTAAATCATGGAAATTTTGCAAAATAGAAAAATCACTAAACGCCATATTTTAAGTTTTATTGTTTTGATTTATATTCAAAATCTGAATGTAAGTTAATTAATTGGTTGCAGTGAAGGTTAACTGCAACCAATCATAGACATGGATTTGAGACTACAGAAATCCAGCTTGATCTGCCAAGGGTGAAGATGAGAGGAGCGGATCGTAACCCTTGGCTAGCGAAGATGGTAATAGGGTAGAACTTAATATAATCTCAATTATAACTTGCATTTGAAGAATTTTTGGTAATAAGGTAAATGAATACTTGTTTGAATTGGTAAACCTATACATGATATTCTGTTAGATTGAAAAAAAAAAAACAAAAAACTTTCTAAGTTGAACATGAGTGACGGTGACGCAGGTCCAGACATGTAATTGGTCTTGTTTTTTGAACAAGTAATGTTAAGTTATGATTAGAAAGTTTTTTTCAGTGACAATTGCTTTTGCCAACGTTAAGGATGGTCACTCCTCAGGTTTTCGAAACTGTCTCTGACTTTCGGAATTCTCTTATTTTATCCTTTATGATGCATTAGAAAAACTTGCACACTGACACCAATTTTTCTTTTCAAAATTTGATAGTATACATCTTCAATAGACTTCTGACAAAATTCAATGAAATTCTTGATATTCCTTCATCTTAGTTCAATGATTGATTACCTTAATGCAAAGTGAATGAAAAGTCTAGAGAATTTTGGTTTCCCGCCAAAATTCAGGCATTTAAATCTCAAAAACAGCCACACTGACCTATTAATATTTTTTGCTTAAAATGATGTATGATCCATATTCTAATGAATAAAAATAATAATTTTAAATCCTTGATAAAATAAACTTGAGTAGTGACCATCCTTAACTGTCTTACATTTTCCATTTACTTTTTGCATTTCAGTTAACAAGGTTTTAACTTAGACCTTGTTAGACAATGTTTTAAATGTTCCTCCTGTGAAACTGCATGGAAAATCATGACCAAATTTTGAGGGAATATTATTGGGATGATTCCCTATCAAAATTATATCTAAAGAACCTAACATGCATCTGAGATATCTACCATCAGCCAAAATAGTTTTTATATAAAACCTTAAAGAAAAAATGTTTAAGATATGTTTTGCTGGAACTGTCTGGCCTCTTTTAATCCTAACTTTGTAAAAGAGGGACAACATCACCTGACATAATTCTTACATAGTGCCTAATAAGAAAATTGTTTAAAGTTTTGCTCACTGGAACTGCTTGATCAGTGGAGATAAATCTTTGGTGGAATGGTCCTTTTTCAGAAATATATCGGATAATCATGACATAAATCTAGAATTGTTGCAATAGTTTTAACATAGGAACCTATTGGTTATTCACCCCAGAAACTGCTTGGCCAATTGGGAGTGGAGTTGAATGGAATGGGCTCTCCAGGATATATCTGATAACCCCATTATGGACCAAAGATTGCTGTCTCCAGCAGATGATTCATTGTACAAACATTTTTAATCACTAATTGTTTAATCAGTATACTAACTATAAATGAATCAGCTTGTCTGTATGTCTGTCTGTTTTTTCATTCGGGTAAAGCTTTTTGCAACTTTATCAAATGAGCGTAGAATTTACAAAAACATAAACAAGAAAACAATATAAATAAATCAAATATTTACTGTATTTAATCAGATACATGTACATGTATTCTTCATTTGTTTTGCCTTTTTTTTTGCGATTTTAAAAAAAAATATTTCTCAAATTTTTATACGACTGACAAATTTTTGCGATTGTATAATGGTATGGTGCTGTCGTTGTCATTGTTGTCGTTGTCATCTGTACACAAATTTGTTTTTTGTCAATAACTTTAGTCCCAGTTGGTCAATCCCTATGATATTTTAAGACAATGTTCTTTGGCATAAAAGGAAGGCTTTGATTAGTTTTGGTCATTGTGGCCCATCCATTTAAAAAAAAAAGGAGCCAAAAAGGGTTAAATTTGAGGTTTTCACATATGTGGCTGTAGAATCTTTATTTTTTATTGGATTTTGATGGGGTTTCTTTCAATGTGATTCTTGGGAAATTTCAGATCTGTTGGATTTCAAAAGATTTCACATCGCATATACCGTTCATGAGATAAAGGGAACCCAAAAAAGGGGAATTTCAAAAATTAATTTTTTTTTTATTTTCAGTCCGATTTTCATGCATTTTTTGCAATGGATTCCTTATGAAAAATTAATATGGTGCTGCATCTTCAGATATGTGATAACTTGTTTCCTGCCCAAGCTATAAGGGGGCCAAACGGGGCTTGGAATCTATGTGATTTTTTTTCTTTGGATTCCTCTCAATTTAAGCTTTCAGTAGTATGTTAATGGATTTGGCTTAGCTCTTATTGTTTCTGAGCTAAAAGGGATCACAGGGGCAGAAATTGCAATTTTTAAAAATATGTAAAACCTTTTTAGCTCACCTGGCCAAAGGCTATGTGAGCTTTTGCCATCACTTGGCGTCCGTCGTCGTCCGTCGTCCGTCCGTAAACTTTTCACATCTTTGCTATCTCCTCAGAAACCACTGGACCAATTTGAACCAAACTTTACAGGAATGATGTATGGAAGGTCCTTTACTAAGTTTGCCGAAATTTTTCCGATCCGCCAAAAAACATGGCCGCCAGCGCTGAACTTAGATTTAACATTGGACTCTATGGGAAAAAGCATATATTTGCTATCTCCTCTGAAGCTACTGAAGTAAATTGAACCAAACTTTACAGGAATGATGTATGGTAGGTGCTTTACTTAGTTTGCCGAAATTTTTTCGATCCATGAAAAAACATGGCCGCCAGCGCAGAACATAGTTTAACATGGGACCCTATGGAAAAAGCAAATATTTGCTATCTCCTCTGAAGTTACTGAAGCAAATGGTGGAACCAAACTTTATAGGAATGATGTATGGAAGGTCCTTTACTTAGTTTGCCGAAATGTTTTCGATCCGTGAAAAAACATGGCTGCCAGTGCAGAACATAGTTTAACATGGAACCCTATGGGAAAAGCATATATTTGCTATCTCTTCTGATGTTACTGAAGCAAATTGAACCAAACTTTACAGGAATGATGTATGGAAGGGCCTTTACTTAGTTTGCCAAAATTTTTTCGATTCGTGAAAAAACATGGCCGCCAGCGCAGAACATAGTTTAACATGGGACCTTATGGGAAAAGCATATATTTGCTAATTCCTGTGAAGCTACTGAAGCAAATTGAACCAAACTTTACAGGAATGATGTATGGAAGGTCCTTTTCTTAGTTTGCTGAAATATTTTTGATCCGGGAAAAAACATGGCTGCCAGCGCAGAACATAGTTTAACATGGAACCCTAAGGGAAAAGCATCTATTTGCTATCTCCTGACGCTACTGAAGCAAATTCAATCAATCTTTACAGTAAGGATGTATGGAAGGTACTTGGATCTGACAAAAAAGATGGCCTCCAGTGCAGAACATAGTTTAACATTAGAGCCAGGAATGAGATAACCATCCTTATAATCATCATCTCGGAAATGTATAGAAGGTCCTTTGCAAACATTATTCATTTCAATGGGATCAGACAAAAAACATGGGTGCTAATGAGGAACATAGCTAAACATTTGACCCCATTGGTAAGGAAACATCTTTTTTAGTCATGTATGGCGTAGATGCATTTTGCCAGGTGAGCGATACAGGCTCAGTCTCTGAGCCTCTAGTTATTCATCAGATTTAGATGGGATTTTTTTCTTTGGATTCCTTTTTTGTAAGCTTTTAGTAGTAAGACAACCAATTTGGTGTTACTCTTACCGTTTTCGAGCTATTATAGGGGTCAAAAGGTCCAAACAGCCAAAATTGCATTTGTTCTAATAAAATTTTGTTTTTTTATCAACTTTCAATGGGATTTTTTTTATCTCGGATAACTTTTATCACCAGATTTGCTTAGCTCTTACTGTTTCCAATCAATTATTAAAGGGATCAAAAGGGCTAATTGTTATTTTCCCTAGTTTGTGTCGAGGTAATCCTCAAGCTCCTTATCATGTCGATCAAATTACTATGTGAAGCTCTTTACTGTGTCCACATTTATTTTAAATTACACTTGTTTTTATTTCAGTGGTCGACATGCTGCATTCAGCATAGCCCTTTATTCAAAAGCACCAAAAATAAATGTTGGAAAAATAAATTTCAGTTTTCCATATTTTGACCTTTTCTTCCCAAAGATTATGCTATTTGTAGAAAAATAATTAATTTTTATGTAGGTAAAGCAAGGAAAAGATTGTTGTCACCAAGCAGTGAGGATAATGTAACACAAAAGAAGAAACATGAAGCAACTAAAGAAAAAGAAAAGACAAAGAACACAGATATAAAAAGTAAAAACATTACATCAGAAGAAATGGCATCATGCAGAGTAAGACTAACAGATATAAATTCTGTGAAGGACCTACCGAATTATTTATCAAAACAGAATGCCAACAAGAATTAACTTGCAGATGTATACAGGAGGAAATTATAAAGAAAAGTATTTTCAGTGACATTTGTTTCAGATCATTGTCCCCATCTTGCATAGGTCTTTACAATATTAGCGTGCAGCTGTTGTGAAGTCCTAAGCAGTTTGGTCTCTATGGTACATGTATGTTTTTATTGTTTTACTATGTCCCTATCTTACATAGGTCTTTACAATATTAGCGTGCAGCTGTTGTGAAGTCTTATGTAGTTTGGTCTCCATGGTACATGTATGTTTTTATTGTTTTACTATGTCCCCATCTTACATAGGTCTTTACAATATTAGCATACAGCTGTTGTGAAGTCCTATGTAGTTTGGTCTCTATGGTACATGTATGTTTTTTGTTTTACTATGTCCCCATCTTACATAGGTCTTTACAATATTAGCATACAGCTGTTGTGAAGTCCTATGTATTTTTGTCTCTATGGTACATAGGAAAAATGAAAGGATATGGAGTGAATGTACATGTGACAAAAACGCACACGATACATAGAAAACTCCAGTTTATCGAGGACAGGGCTTTTATTCCCGTCTTCATCTTGATGTCGCCTGAGGGTCTTCAACTAGAGGTGAACAATATTCACCCCCTCAAGCAAGATCAAGAAGGCCCCTAGCGTGCACTTAAGCGGTATTCTTGACAAAAATTATATCAAGGTCACTCCCTTGCTCCCCACCCGCCATGGAGTGCCAACTTGGGCGATGCTCAGGGTTATCCAGCTGAAAGCACCAGGGTTACAAGAAGAGAATAAAAATGTTGAGCAACATCGATCGCAGCTAAAATATGTCATTGAAGCAACACATGTCGGGAGCGGTCAATGAGAAAAAAAGTAAAATCGGGCAATGTATGCCTACAAATATTTGTCATTAGGTAGCCCGACGAAAGACAAAAATAAGGACAAAAACAACATCGATAGACAACACGGGGCACATCGAAATAGATGTAGGCAAACCTTGTAGTGTAACTTTGGTTGAAAGGGCAAAAATAGTCGTGTGTACAGATTATAACATTTTAGTAAAATAATGAAAATATTGAACAGCCAAATTGAAAAAAATAAATGAATTAGTAAACGTATGAGAAATTCTCACACGGACAAACATGCCATAACTGTAATATTATAAGAGCATACATCTCAAGCACGGGGAGACTTTCTACTGACTCCACGCAGCACGAGAGACAAACTCTGCAGCAAATAGGAAAAATGAAAGGATATGGAGTGAATGTACATGTGACAAAAACGCACACGATACATAGAAAACTCCAGTTTATCAAGGACAGGGCTTTTATTCCTGTCTTCATCTTGATGTCGCCTGAGGGTCTTCAACTAGAGGTGAACAATATTCACCCCCTCAAGCGAGATCAAGAAGGCCCCTAGGCAATAAAAACATGTATGTTTTTATTGTTTTACTATGTCCCCATATTACATAGGTCTTTACAATATTAGCGTGCAGCTGTTATGAAGTCCTATGTATTTTTATCTCTATGGTACATGTATGTTTTTATTGTTTTACTATGTCCCCATCTTACATAGGTCTTTACAATATT